>JAUELU010000002.1:8572036-8585499 GCA_032357145.1 Evasterias troschelii
CAAGAAATCAAGAGCCATATACAAGAAAAACCATGATACGACGATTGCTCTTCGGCGGATACAGTGTCCTCAACTAAGGCATTTGGAAAGGCCTACTACTGCATTCACTTTTAAAACCAACATGAATTATTAATAGTTTTGTACTCAGCCCAGCTGGAACTGCCTTCCAACTGCTCCTACATGCCTTTTAATACCGTATAAACGCGAACAGGAAAATGCGTTTTGTGTGTGTGTATAATTCTTGGTATACATTGCACAACAAGTGTTGCTTTGGATGATGAATTTACAAGTCTGTTCCTGTAACAAACACCGTCATGTTGAAATTGTCTCTTCCGTCATTCACTGTTCTGCTAGGTTCCTCAGTAGCGTAATTAATAATGTAATGCTTCATGAGTGCTATTGACTTATGAGCATCGAAGGTAAAACCTATTGATAATTCATGCTGGATGCAGCAGTATATGAAATAAAATCCAACGTCATGTTTGAGTAAACATCTACCGGTACGAGGCTCGTCTTGCCCAGCGTTCTTGATCTGGATTCAGCTTGCAAATCGGCAAATTTGTAATCACAATTGGTTGGTTGTAAACATGTTTACAGTTACTTTTTGTATTTGTCTAATGCTATACGAATTTTGCAGCCGGGCTTTAATAAATGTGCATTGATTATACACTGATAACTAAAGCGCTATTAGCATAACTCATACCGACCATCGGTATGATAGAAAGCTGAAAACATGACCCGTGACGTGAACTTTGTTTTCCAAGATATTTGATGAGTCAATTCTTCGCTGCGGTACATTATTGTATACATGTTAAACAATCCCCTCGTCTCTCTGGATGGAATCATTTCGGATGGAACATTATGTCTATGGGAAAGAATTCTTCTGAAATTTGGAAATTCATTAATATTCGCTTTTAAAAAAAAATTGTTTACCAACTATATTCAATTGTCCATTGCTACTGTGTTGCAATATTATTTTCCCCATTATTGAGTTATTGGGTATTCGGGAAAAAAGGTATAATGAAACAAAAGAAGAAGGAACAAAAATGGATTCATTTTGAGATGTGAATCAATACAAGTCATGTCTTCCAACAAAAGGACATAATAGAAATCATTAATACATAATAACGTTGTTTGAAAATTTGCAAATTTGCCGATTCATGATTAAAAACCAGGTCAGTTCAAGAAAAAACTCAGGAATGGAAGTTAACAAAATACTTCAAAGTACACAAACATATCATCTTAACAGCTACCGTTTATCATTTTGGTTATTTATTGTCAGTTATAATGGCAGTTTTTTCAAACGAGAATACCAGCAGATTAATTTTCTGTCTGCTAAATTAATGCTTTTTATTGGGCACTTCTGCAGTATCAAAACGTTCCCATTAAAAGACAATTTTGAGCACTAATACATGATGGTTTAATAAACTAGATGTCATGAATGAACTTCAGATAGAGTTGGCCTAACTTGGGTTTTTCCGGGAAGATTGAACACGGATTTTATGTTGGTAATAATTGGTTCGGAGCGTGGAAATACGATTGGTTTACAATCCTAAAACCAATCAGCCAAATAGAGCGGTACGTGTCCAAAACAGGAAAACCCGAAGTACAAAAAAAACAATGCTTATAAAATAAGCATGTACAAAGACGAACAGGTACCGAGGTAGGCCTTGTCTCATAATTTTGTAACATATGCTTGCTGGGAAAAAGCGATTGACTTAAAACTTCACAAATAACCCAGCAGATTACTGGTGCTATATATCCACCGGTTAGTGACTCGGTGTTGCGCGGCCGTAGGTCAAAGTCGTAGACTCATGACCGGCCAAGCGTGGATCGCAGAAGCACATTACAGTTTGGTTGCAGACTTTAGTTACCTAAAACGGTATTTTCAGTTGCCATGGCAGTCGTTAATGTTCATCTGAAGCCTCCCGAGAGAACGAAAATTTAGTCAGATAATTTTATGGTGGATTGAACATTAGGCTACGATAGATGGATTTCAATGATGTCTGATAATTGCTTTGTACAAAATAAACGGGTAAGATACGGATCTCTGCTGCAGGTTGCTTTGTATACCATTACTAAAGTATAGGTTCATAGAGTTTGTGTATGTATTTCTACATAGATTTAAAGGAATTTGCATACGCAAAACAAGACATGCCAAGTGCACAGGGGCAGGGATTTTCCATTCAAGAAATCAGATAAGACAAATTGTTATTGCTTTAATATTTTGAATAATTAGAAGCTACTCAACAAAAACATGTTGCGCATAACCGAACATGGAAACTTACATATGCCCGCAGACCTTCTACATACAGGAGATCTATAGACATTCACGAAAAAACCACCCCAAAACTTCACAATGCCAGACACTGTTTTTATTTTTCATATATTATACATATATACACATATATATAAACATATATGTATATACATATAAATGGTAATTATCTTGATACAATTGAGCCTGCTTCGTGGCTCACACACCGTACACCCTATAATCGATACGTCTCTCTAGGACTTTTAAGTACGGCGGTCAGCTTGCATAGATTCGTCTTCATTTTCTCACTTGTATTGGGTCGATCCAGTCGGATATAGACCTCTGCACGACGACTCAGTTTAACGACTTGCTAGATTGCGTTAGCGAGTCCGTGAATTGAACTGGTGGTGTTAAAAAGGTTACAGGTTCTGTTTATGCATTTTGAGATATTCAGCCTCAAGGCATGCATTGTGGCACTATAGCCATCTGCAAATTTTCCATCTGTTTCCCCCTTTTTATAATTAGGCCATATACCAATCTTCAATTTCTTTTGGATCCGTATTAAATTGGGATGATATGACCTCTAGTTTGTTGCATTTGAAGCTCCGAAGACTTTTATGCAAAATAAAATGTGTACTGCAGGCCAATTGCCACTTCAAGCCTAATTCGGCAAAACCCTACCTAATTATTTTCATGTTATCTGTCAAAGACACTTCCCTAGGCCTACAGGCTAACATTACATTTAAATCTATTTTACTGCCTACCTGCTTATATCAACGGAGATTCACACTGAAGAACTTTTCATTACCGCCTGAATCCACCATTAAAAAAGAGGCAAGACGAACTGATACAAGATCACATGTTATCCCTATCCAAAGTGAATCACAGTAAAATGGCTCTTTTCTTATATACAAAGTCCCAGGACGGAGCCGCTTTTGGTAGACCTATCACGATATCACTACAGTAGATAGCAAGCTACATCGATGAACTACCCGAATCGTTGAACGACATAGTGGTTAAATACACCGAACCGAGCCATTGTACGACGGACTTCCATCTCATATTATTGTCAGCGGCCGTGTGTGGTATGCAGCGGAGGTGAAACACTACTAAGTACTATGGCGTTCCATTTTCCCTCCCAACAGACTACTTTTGCCAGAGCTTGGCAATACGTCACGTGTGGCGCTGTTTCTGCCAATCCAACGCCGCACCCAAGTCATTGCAAGCTGGACGATTAGTTGCCATATGACAATCGGCGATTGCTATAAAGTAGATTGACCCTGTAATTACAACCATGATGTAGTTTTGTGGAGCATTATTGTTACCAGTATATATTTTAATAGTTTGTGCATGGCGCTCAAGTGCTGTTCGTCATTTATTAACGACCACTCCCCAGATGCTCGGAGTATCATTGCGAAAAACTGAAATATCTTGCGATATTGTGCTCAATTGCTATAATTACTCATATTAACAACACACAAAGCATTCACAAGGTTTTCAACTCCTACAAATTACTGAAGAAACAAAAATGAGATCGAAAACACATTCACATGTCGTCTCCTCAGGAATATAAGGTCATTAGTGCAAATTGTATGGCTAATATTTTAATTTTTTTTTACATATTTTGAAGCTCCCGGTAAATAAATTTGTTTTAAATCAAGAGTGGTCTTAAAAGTAATTGTTTGGCAAAAAAGAAACAATCATTTTCTATGTAAAACATTCGATTGTCGATTTTGATTTAATTCTCAAAATTATACGCATTTTTCACTTCATGACATTTTGTACCTTACGAAAATGAAATTGCAATTCATGATCTTAAAGCACTGTGCCGGCGATGTGTTGTTTATAACACAGCTTTACGAGCGTTTAATGAAGGTGTACGGTCGGAGACAAGGCTTATTGAACAATTTCTCGAGCTGTTCTATTCAGCAAGTTTTTCAACATTTTATTTTTAATGTTGAAAACGCGACTACGCAGTTCAATTGCTGTCTGAAGAGCTTCAATTTATTAATGATTTTTTTCTATTAGAGCAGGGTTTCCTTTTAAAATGGCCACTGACAACCACCGAATTGACTCCCAAGGACCCTGTTCTGTGACAAGGGAAAACATCAACTGAATGTTTAATCTCTTTAAAGAAGTTGCTAAACGAACCGTGCATTTTGCAATTAAAGAACTACATCTCCGTGAAGGACTTATGCATAAAATTTATACAATAGGCCCTAAAGCTTCGTTCCTTTCGTTATTTATCAAGCTTTATAATCTTCATACGGTTATTTGATTAGTTATAATTGAAGTAAAATGAAATGTAAGTAGCCAATAACGATTAAAATACCATAGAACAACTATTACAGGCGTGGTATTTGTTTGGCTTGAGGAATAAAACGAACACGAATCAGTTGACTATGCTAAACGGTACCTTAGTTTTCCCTGTTGTTTATGGCCCGTCTGCTTTTAATTCACAGTGTAGTCACTGTATACATAAGTAGAACTCGTAAATGAATATCACGGTGCTAGGCTAGAAACATCACGATACGTATTGAACTGTCAAGGTTTGCGCCACCACGAGCAGCCGACCTTATTTCGATAAGGTCAACATGAATATAGACATCTGTATTTGGTCCCAACAGTGCTATTATTGTAAGGCAGGTATAGGCCTATAGGCCTTTTCATAATATTTTATGATGAGTGATTGACTTTTTCCACCAGCAGATGCTCACATTTTACTCTTTGTCATTTTTACTAAGTGGCAGTTCCCATTAAATTTATAAATATTCATGTGTGTTAATTTGAATGCATAATGATATTTTATATATTAAAGCTCACGTTGCAGGCATGAAACATGGGGGGGGGGGGGAGACTCAGAAAAACAAACTTCAAAGGGAAAAAGAAAGCAGCTCTGTTGACATTAAAGAAACCTTTGCTAGCGTTTATCGAAACACAAAACAAAACACCAAAGGCGATAAATTTCAAATAACAATTTTCTCAACACAAAAGCAACGAGTCAGAGCACACACCGTGCCGAGCAAAGCAGACGATCATGCACTCTAACGCAATACGGGTAAATATTTTCTTTCCCGCGCTTTTTGCGTCAAACGTATCCTGCGGGTTACCAAAGACGGGTGCTAACGTCAACAGTTACAGTGGATTCCGTTTCAGGGCCACGAAAAAAACCTACACAAACCAAAACATTAAAATGTGCTCAAACTAGTCCAAGTGTTTGAAAGGTTTCGGTTGAAGCAAGATATAGTTTTCAATTTGTTTTCTTCTCCGAGCAGCTTAAGGACTATAGGAGGAATACCCCAGACGGACACATAAACATATGAATGCCGCCGCTCGCTGCAAACTATCAGATTCCTTCCCAAGTCGTCCCACCAGTAATCTGGTTAGCTTAAATTATTCGAGCCCATGGAGTGCTGGAAATGAAACAAGACCCACCCAGGAATAGCCATTAAGGAATTGGACACCCGCTCGATTTTCCTTTTCTATTATTATAACAACGGTGCGATCCGGGACGGTAACCACTTCAGTTCGGCTAGAAAAACAAAAACCACACAAAAATGCTGCATCAGACAATCTAGAGATTGATTCGCACAGCTTTGGCATAGCACCTCTATAGCTGATTCGAACCCGATCTCTGACTTTTAAATTGAAACGGTAAGACGTGTTCCAGGAATTCGAGGCAAAGCTTGAAAACCTTCCAAAGATGAAACGCTGTATTGTTCACAACTCACCGAATGTCATTTCCCCCAGCGATATCCTGTGCGATTGCTGTCGGGGTATCTGTCACAGCCCATTAACACTCGTTCCAAACACAAACACAAATGCTAGTTCTCGAAAGTCAGATTGTGCAAATCCAGGATCAGGATTTCTCTCAACATCTTTCCGAAAAGACTCTCGGAGTTTGCCTCGCAAAACTTTCCTCAGACCGTCTCTTTTCTAGACTAGAACATCTTTAAATCGTCCACGCTCCTCGAACACAAAGAGGTAACAATACAAATGGGTTGATTTGATATTTACAGTAACCCCATTGCTTTGCTCGCTGAATCCTGAAACCTTAATTGGCTTAATGATTTGATGGTACCATATGCAGTCTACTAAAACTAGGGCAGAAATGAAGTAACGCTTTACCCCTTGACTATTTGCGCTACTGCATCTTAATTACATTTGACGAATCGTGTAAACACTTGACTACTTTCCAATCTGCAGTCAAATATTGAAAACAAACATTCAATAGGCCTATACCGTGTGATGTCAAACTGTGCCACACTGGGCGCGCCGTGCTTAGTAACGAAATCACCCATCAACGATTGTCTGTTAAGACATTTAAACGATAAATAGCTTCTCAAGTTCTTACGGTATACTATTAGGCAATTTGCAAGAGCCGTTTACACATACGGGCATTATAAACATCGATTGGATGGACAGGTCAGAAAAAACACAAACGTGATCTTCTACTGATGATCTATAACAGTATCCCTCAACGTCACACAGAAGCGCGCATTGGAACACACACGCATCCACATAACTGCTGTGTTGGAATGTCTTATGTGCATGACAGCAAGAGATTAGTGAAATTTGTCAAAATCCAATCTAACCAAGGAATGAACAAACAGGCAAAACTGCACACTTTCGTACAATGTCTATACGATGACGTTATTTTTTTCGAGCACACCAAATCGCAAACATGGCACCTGTACATGTAAAGGCAAGAAAGTTAATTAAAATGCTAATTAGAAGGCAGTATACCTGAGCGTCAAGCCAACGCTCCCGATTACTGTTTGCGATACCGTAATTTTACCCACCTGGTGGTAGTTGTTGATGACGAGTAGGCCTACGTATGCGTCTTCTCCATTATCACGGTGGAGGGAAACCAGGAATTAAAAACCACCTTCGTTGAACTGAGCGCAGAGAATAAAATGTGTCAACATACCAATTCCCTCCGATCGACACTCACGCTAACACATTATGACACCAGTTAATCACCATCGACTTAATAAATACCCAGCACAGAAGCCACAATTATTTCGACTTATAAATGACGTCAAATATTTTATCAGATGATAAAACGGAAGGGAGATGTGAAAATGATGACAGGTGGAGTTATCAAGTCAGTTCCAGAAAAAACGATTGTGTATTTTAAACACTGTTATTAAACTTTGCCCACTGGGCAGTTGCAGGGGAGTTTATCTCAAAGTGTAATCGCCAACAACACGGCATCAACATGTCAATCTAGAGCCATGTGTGTTCACAGAGAGAGCATGCCACGCCCACACTTCTGTCACGTTCTTGTCTCAGATTTCCTCCGTTTCACCTGTAGCACTGATTGCATAAGATTTGACACTTTTGTCTAAAGCGGGACTATGGTGTGGATTAGGGCAACGTCACGTAGCGCTATCGAAGAAACAAATCTAAGAAGAGTACAGCAGTAGTTTACCTTGTGGCTTAACCATTTATGGCTAACGGTTTGATTCATTACGACGTGAGGCCCTCGCAAAACGCAAGGAAACTGCAAAATAAAAAAAAATCCCACATAGATATGTCCCGGGGAGGCAGATTTGTAAAGAAGATTTCAGTGTAAAATCAGCTTTCGGTGTAAATCATGATAAATTAGCTATTCTAGACATATCTGTACATAGATCTCTATATATTATTTAAGAAAACAGTTTGTTCAGATAAAATCCGGGTTAGAATTGGCTCATTTTCGAGTCAGTTTGACCCCGATTCCTAGTTGAAATGACCCGGATATGATTGGAAACACAGTCATGGCTGACCTGGATACCACGGCAGACTGAACCGAACTTCACATGCACCATTTTGATGCAGACCATGGTCCTTTTTAAAAAAGCTTTTGGTGGTGTCTTTTGTGCTTTATATCTTTTCTGTTTTAAGTTTGTTGTCATTTATCTGTGTATAATGATTTTATGTACACTGTATGTAACCTAATGTATTTATACTTTTATCAGGTATTTTGATGCATATTTTGCTTTTAATTTATTCTCATTTCGTCTTGTGTAATTTTAGTGTAGGCCTCATGTGCCCTCGAACAGGCTGGTCCGGGAGTGAGTACAATATATATTCAATAAAATGTTATTACTATTTAAATTATTATAACACATTCTTTTTAGAACTCATGGACGTCACATCCATTGACGCACGTCAGACACAGCGACTGTGCCACGTTCACCATTTTGGGATTCAACGTGTAAACGGCGCGCTGGCTGAAATAGACACTAAACTGATGAAGATATCAAGTGGAATGGATCGAATACGCTCGTTTTATCATTTCAAACAACTGTACATCTCAACAAAAATCTTACGCTGACAAAAGTGTATCAGGAAAGAGACAGTAACTATTAACAATCCTATTTGAGTGCATCATGAACAAAGTACCAGTATATTTTCATTCTGTCTTTATTGCACTATGCCTATATAGATATCTACTCAATAGGCATATAGCCTGTTTTTTAGTTATGGTTAAATTATATTTTGTAATAGTTTTCTCGTGTATTCAAAACATGTATTCCATAGAAAAACAATCCAACCCAATAGCAATTTCAATTTCATTTGGATTATATTGAGCATTACAAAATACAAAATGCCGAGCTCTTGTAAGATTTAATTGCAAACAGGTGGCCGTTAGTTTATAAGCTGCCTTTATGAGCACCTGCTTTGTGAAGTCCAGTATCGTGGCTTTCCATCTACAACTAATAAGAGGCTAAACCCCTTTATAATGAAACTATAATATCTCGCGCAATCTTCACAGTCGGACATCGAATAAGAAAGAGCAGCAACCCCCGAACAAAACAAAATCATTATGACGGCTTCAAATGTAAAAGGGCTATTACTTAAAATCCATTTGGCCGTCTGGAATGAGTTCTTTTGACTATTATGATTAAGTTGGAATGATCAAGTTTAACGGAATGATTTTGCGAATAAAAATTGCTCACGTCACAGAACCTCATGTGGAACCCGTTGATCAAAATATGGAAACATGTATGACCACGTGTTACCGCGTCGTGAGAGTTTGACCACACCGTTACCGCGTTATGAGAGTTTGACTACACACTTTACCGCATTATGAGAGTTTGACCACACCGTTACCGTGTTATGAGAGTTTGACCACACCGTTACGACGTTACGAGAGTTTGACCACACCGTTACCGCGTTATGAGAGTTTGATCACACCGTTACCGCGTTATGAGAGTTTGACAACAAAACACGCAAACAGGCACTTGATAAAACTGAATTAAATGACGACATACCTCACGAACATTACTGTCAAATTCAATGAGCAAAATCAATCTCTCTACTGTAAACAGTATTTAAGTCCAAGGTGAGAGGTGAAAAGCATAACTACAATTTATATACAAACTTCAGAGAGAGACAATCGTCAAAATCACATCAAGCTGCACCTGTAACTGTTAGTTCAGTAATTCAGGTATCCCTTTAGCAAATGTTGTTCGTATAAAATAATATCAACACGAACAATCATCACAACATGTAGTTTGTGGTTTATTTATCTTGCATTATTATTTTATTTTTATATGGAAAGTGTACATATATAGGGGCCCTTTTTAAAGTTTATCATTTATTTTTATGTTTACAATCGGTTAATGTTTAGGCCTACTTATTATTATTTTATTTGTTTTAACACTTGTATAACTCATTTATTATTTTTTTAAATTTTTGTTTACGTTATTCTCTACATTGTCTTTCTTTTTAGTTATCATAGCCAATTCTTTAAATGTTATCCTTTTTACTTTATGTTAATTCGAAACGATCAGCCCTCGAGATGTCTTTTATCGAGTTTCCAATTCAATACTCCATGAACGTACGGTCAACCCGTCTGTATGAGATTCAATAAAATGATAGCAAGCAGTCAAAATGACTGCCTATAATGATCGATTTTTTATACTGCACAGTTAGAGAGAAAAATAAAATCAAAGGTTCAAGAAGTCTGACACACGTCTTCAGGAACATTACACGAAGTACTACCTCATACACAGCCATTATATGTAACAGTATATTCCGATGGTAGCCGACGTGTTAAAAGTTTAATTATCTTTTCTGGAAGATATAGCACCGCCTGTGGATTCAGAATGGGCAATATATCAGATAACTTTTGATGCGGCTTGGCGGGGAGCGTGAATAACGGTATCTCTCTCCCATTTGGAGGTGAGTTGGACCAATCATTCATTGTATGGATGCATTTCTACTGATACTAGAGTATCTCTGCCTCACCAGTAAGGTACCTAATGAAAGTATTATACGCCAGATAGCCCTGAGACTTATGGGTCTAATAGTCAATAAAGAGAATAACACTCGTAACGATATCTAATATTAATGGCCCAAACGATATCTACTTTAATAGCGAAACCTAATGGATGGTTTTAAATGAGTTCACGCGACGGAGGACTGTGCCCGGCCAAGACGATGCAGGGTCAACGTACGCACCGAGCTCTCGTAGCCAACTTCCTGTCTTTTAGGATGCCAGCTTTAGTTACTTATCTCTGTGTTTACTTGGGAAGAATAAAAAAAGAACTCTCAACTAGCCATGAGTGTTTTCTTAACATTGGACAGTATTTGCATGTAAGCCCCAAACGGCACGCAAAGGGCCTCTCTGTTAACTTGCCAGCAATATTTACACCGATGATAGCTGCATTCAGAAGGATGGATTGACATCGCTGGGAATGGCATTCCTTTTGGTGAAATACGAGAATGTACCAATGCGTCCAAAGTGTTGTCCTATTATTGAAAAACGGGCCTGTTCTTTAGTTTGAATTCAATCGACACAGAAGGGGCGTTCGGAGTGGCTTTGACATGCTTGGACTAACTCCAAGCATCATCCACTTAAGGAAATTACACAATTTCCCCCGAGGAGTTGTTGAGTCGGAATTAACAATAGGCCAACGCTGTCACGGTTTAAAAAAGAAAAGGGAAAAAAGAATGAAAAATGGTTTCGGATGACACGTCAATTTACATACACGTCAATAAACATAACAAAACTTTACCGCACATACCCTCATCTTGCTTCCGATATTTTCTTTTTACCAACCGTCTGCTACACACAACTGAGCATATGGACACTCGAGAGTAGCGTAAAGTCTAAATTGCCACGATTGATTAAAAGTGGCGTTTGTTCCATGAATATTAAATGTAACAACTTTGACGTTGTTTGATATCACTATTCATCGATAGTGCTTTTACTGACAGTGAATGATTCAGGAGCTCAGTTTAACTGAAACTAATGTAGACTTACAACCATGAGATGATCGTGTAAGGGCATAGGTCTGCCTCCCACTCGTCAACACCATGCAAAGAGACTGATTGTTCTCAATATTGACCTCTGATAGGTTTCAGAGTGTTTCCCATCACCACATAACTATGGCCGATAATACAATACACCCTTCCCCTGTATTTCAAGAAATTTACACAAGTTTAAAATAATAACACTACAATCCTGACAAATCAGACGCTTGTTTTCTTGAAGCAGTACTTGGAAAACGAAGGCCTTGTCTCCACAACAAACGGATTGTCGACATAACTGAGGCAACCATAACATTATATTTCGTGGGTGGCACAAAGTGGATGACCACGGATTCAAATAAAGTATCTATGATTTAAATGGTATTTGTACAACCGGACGCTTTATAAAAGATGTCACAGATCAATGTCAGTGTAAAACTGATCAAGACATGGACGGCTTATATATAGGGTGCCCAAGGACTTGGGGATGGTGTTGAGCTTGTCCATGTCATACTCACTGACTCTTGAATTGAAAGCCACAGGGTGCCTGTCAGAGGGGAGCGAGTGACGGCAGTTGACCTACAATGACGCCATAGCTAGCTCAGGTAAGGTGCCTCATTTTGAGTTCGATGGACGCATTGTATATGAACTTGACACGAACCTCTTTACTGTAAATGCGTAATTTCGTAATAATACTGTATATGCCTTCATTTAAATATAGGGCTGTACCTAGCTTCTTTGCATATGTCCAACGTCTTAGACCCAAGAGGAACAAAAGTTACAATACAAACAAAATAATATTCAATTCTCATTTAGTGCTATCATATATGTATCAAACGCTTTCATAAAGTAGGCATACCTTAACTCTTCTCGCGTACACCACCCTCATCTACACTTTGCCCAGTGGCATCATCTAGTCACCAGGAGAGGATAAAGGGAAACAATTTTTCCCCTCCTCAGAAAGAATGAAAACATCGACTTCATATCGATTGGAAAAATGTAAAGAAAATTCACTCAAGTTAAAAAAAAAAAAAATAGTAATAAACAAAAACCACACACAATACACACACCACAAAAAAGACATCGACTGCCATAAACCTACAGAGTTAGACCTTGAACTTTTAATAGTGAACATGTGACAGTTTTGAGTATACACGAGCCATATGAATTTTGATGCATCAATTTGTAAATATTAGTGTTGCATCAGATAAATATAGTTTCATAACCAACATGCCGAGGCTATCTTGTTCAGTGGTAAAACATTTCACTTGCGGCGAGATGACGTCAAAGCGAGGTCCATACCCTTAATACTAATATCGCTGGGCTGAACCGCTATGACTAGTCGCACGGTCTGATTCTGATGTTCAAAGCATCTTATGGTGTGACTGAACTGTTAGTATAATATTTATTGCGACAAAATCAGACTTCTTTTTCTCTCCATCAAATATTTGGTGATCGTGCTTTCCAAGAAGGTAGTCACTTTTGATTCATCTTAGAAAGACCTTATCATTTGAGACGTTTGATTTATTAAGCCTGCCTAATCCTCTGTGTATTACTTTAGTGTCCCTCCAGGCTTTCTGTTCTACAAGCCAAACTGTGCAGAGTTTCCTGATGACTAAAGGTCTAAATTGCACGCGGGTTTTCAACCGGCCGTTTGCAATCCTTGTCTTCTTGTACATTTTCAGGGAAAATCCAAAGTAATGGGGAACGATAAGTGAGACGCGGGGACGCCGATACACACCGCTGAATTATCACCCCAGGATACGGTATCAACAGCAACATCCCGTGACCGTGTCAAAGCTTCCAAATTTGACTGGCGCACATCGTCCCTCTGTCTCATGGTCGTATTACATCAACAGAATAAAACGTAAGGAACAATGCAAACACAGGAATGAAAGAGAACATCCCAGGAACGTTTTCCACGATGTTCTGTTAAATTAAGGTAAAGACTACATATCCA
>JAUELU010000002.1:8585599-8595626 GCA_032357145.1 Evasterias troschelii
ACTACATATCCAATAAAATGGTTGCAAACAACGAGACAGATATGACACACTGTTAAAAAACGCAAACGAAGGCAAATTTAATGGTCGTGTGTTTTTAACAAACCGAGACGTTTACATTAGCCTTCGCTAAACAATTAAGTAGGTCTTTGGTAATTGTCTTTTCTCAAAATCGTTTGAAGAGTAGGTCGACACGGATTTGTGTGAGTTTGCATTGAACACTTAGGCCTACTCAATGTTTGCCGAGTATTCAAGACGCGGGATCGAATCCTAATAAACTTAGATCAGAAAAGCATAGAGCTTTGTCACTTTATTAAACACTACATGAATATGAATCTAAGAGACCATGAATCGGTAGAAACTTTAAAAAAAAAAAAAATTCTAATAGTAATAGTTTCACGATATTTTTCCGGTCATAAAACCAGGTCAGACTCGGTGAGGTCGAGTCAACAGTATCCTCCTCTATTATTTCCTTCTCCTGCAATTCGGATGAATAAATAATATCTGTAGTGAGGATTCAAGGATGACTGTAGTATAAAAATCAACTTGTAGGTTTAAATAACACAGATCCTTTGCAAATACTCTTGTCCTTCGTAACTGTCATATCAACCCTGGAAACAATACATCTCGGAGAGTGAGTACGACCACATTCAAATCCAAGCTGTCTTTATGCTTTTAAGCTGATTAAGTAGAAATTCAATTTCGTTGGTTTATACACGACAATTGTTAAGAATTCTCTACTAAAAAGCGAACTGCGGTGAAGCAGATAAATTGTTTTTCTCGCATGGCATTTTATGACAAAAACATACACACAATTGGAATAAAGAAATATAATGATAACACTTGAAAAAAATCAATCAACGAGCGCGTCTGTTGGATTTGTTGTCAAAAGCCCAAAGTAGTAGGTGGGTTTCTGTATGCAGCGGCACAGTTTGGATGAGCCACGATTTATTGAACAAGCCAGAAAAACCTGTTTACCGCGTATATCTCTCCATCTTTGAACAGTAGTGTAACGTCGAAACTAATTGTGGCTGCTAAAGAGATGAACAACTTCATAGCCTTAATACACGGGTACAAAAGTTTACTTACATTGCTGCAATTGTCAAGGCTCTCAGATGATGTAAAAATTGGAGAGATCAACGAGTATGGTTTGGATCTACTCTCCCAGAAAGAGCCATCCTGCATAGAACTAGTCCATCAAAAAGAAAGTCAATGGCATTTTGGGGATTCCTTGCCAGCCCCTTTAAATGTTACACACACAAAGAATAGTCACAACATTGGGTTTTTTATAAAATAATTGGTTTAAATGAATTGTAGAAATTCACTGCCTGTCTGGAAACTTTTTACATATCTTCCCAATGGCCCTCGTGGATAGTACACAGATACCATCAACCACAATGCACTCCAGAGTACTCAACTTCCAAATGACATCCCCCTTTCGATAGCTGGATAAGTTATTATCAACTCACAAGGGAAGTCGGTCATTTTGTATTCGGCAATTTGTCCAGATCTTTTAGTGAAGCTGTTGCTGATCCTCTCTTAGCCGGCTTGGGCTGCCAATCAAAGAAAAAAAAATCCATGCAGATTAACAAACCTATAAAGGTGTATTTGGTTGTAAGCAGTTTGCAGAGCAGATTGCAGAGATAACAAAACCCATTCTACATGCATAACAATGTGTAAAACAGAGAAGACAAAATACTTAGCAAGTAAAAGTCATGAAATTTCAATGTTCGAATCCCAGCCTACAGCCGGTCCCAAACGCTTGTGACCTTGACCACGCTACTTCACAATAATGATGTGTCATTGGATATAGGCCATTAACATCAATCTGTGTGTTCTGAATACTTAGACTCCGCATCCCTGGGAGCCTGACCCTTATTTGGTTCAGGCTGACCCGGAAACTGTTCCCCCAAAAAGGGAGGGATTTCGACTCGGATTCTGCGTCAGTTTGGCCAATTTCTTTGACATGAGACACAAATTCCGAGTCAAACTGACCCAGAATCGAGTCAAACTTTCCCAGAAATTGATCAAATTGACCCAGAAACGGGGTCAAACTGACCAAAATAGGTCAGACCCTACAGCGGGCTACGGAATTCCGGGTCAACTCTCATCGGGAGTTTTTTGGGGGAATATGAAACAACAAAGAAATGTCGAGTTTACACATCATCAGTTCTTTACAGAACTGTCATAGAAATATATGTTTCATGTAGGCCATGCATAATTTCAAATCACCCACAGCGATTCAGTTCACTTTTGCCTTGTATTGCAGTATACAAATAAAAACACTGACCACTTGTTGTGAAATGACTCTGTATTTTACCACCCTACAACAATGAAGGCTTTTCAAAAACCGGTTACTGTTTTGTTTGCATGGTTAAAATACACAGAGCTTCATGACATAAACTTTGAAAAATACGAACTCGTACATCAAAATACTGGAAAACAGTAAGCAATAATCAAATTTCTGTATGTGATATTAGTTAAACCTAAAATGAAATTGTTAATAAAATAATAATTCGGTTAGTCAAATTCATCTGAACTAAACATCTTATCTGACTCAGTCAAAACAAATAAAAAAGTGCACAAAATAAATACAACTTTTTGTCTATCCTATACATTTAGTCATTATGACATATGTAATGTTGGGCTAAATAAACACAACTTTGACAGAATGGGGTCAGGGTGTCAGACAACAAATCAAATCATCACCCCCCCTTTCGTTTTACAGCACTGAAAACAAAGGTCGAATAAACATTACGTCTTGAACGCAAAGAAAAGGCACAACCCTCGGAGAAAAAGAATAAAGAGCACATCAAAATTTGAAAAAAATAAAATAAATTCAGTTGTCTATTTTATCCCATAATACATGCACACATCTTGATTGTGTTCTTCAAGACATGCTGCAATCCTTGATATAACTCAAGGATTACCACTTCGTTTCTAGAGGCTTGAAGAATTGAATGAGTCTCTAATTCAAGGCTTTAACCTACATCGTCTTGCAGGAGAATGCCATAAAGCTAGCGGAGGAGAATTCATTGTCCAAGTGCAAATATTCGTGCGGTGTTTAACCATAAGTCAGCCATTACTAATTACAGAAGGGCATTTCAAATAAGAAAACAACAGGAAGACACCGTGACTGCGGGACATTTATACAGACTGGAGAGGTCAGCACAGGTGGCCCAGTTGTGTCTGTTTCTCAGATTTGTCAAACTCGAGTTACTCAAAGCATTAGTTTGCCTTCTTCAAAGGTCAAAGGTTTCCACAACAAGGATTCCACTAAGTCTGATAAGCTTTGTTTTGCAATTATAACGATGTGTTGAATGTTTAATGATTCCATTTATTACTGCCGCCATTCGATTTAGTTATCCCTATAATCTAAACAGTGCCGAGGGCGTAAATTTTAATTATGCCACCCCCTGTGTACTCAAACACAATTATGAATACTGTTTCTGAGTTTTAAAACAGAGCCAGTCTATTTCCCCTGTCAGCCTCACTGTGATTTACATTGTTTTCAATGAGAACAAAATAAAGATGGCTGACTCATGGACTGCACCATGGTTTTTGAATCGTTGATCATAACATGCAGTATAAAAGGCTTCCAACCATCAAACTTGATATGCCTCTTCTATCACAATTCAACACAGTTTAACCTGTAAAGGAATCAAGTTCAAGGTAACTGCCCCCCACACACTTATAACTGTCTTCGAAAACAAGGGTATCAGAAATAACAACAACACTTTGAGATATTTTGGCCACTTTGAGCCAGAGAAAAACAAAACACTTGAGTGCAAGTGTGAAGCCACTGTTTATGTAATTTCCTCCAACTCGCTAATTACACATTGGAATTGTTTCCACAGCAAATGCCATCGTCAGAGTCATTATTTTAATACATTTTTAATGACCCTTAAAACGGTTAATCACTGGAGCAAAGCTGAGAGGCCGTTGGTCTGCAGGATTGCAGTTAATCATTGTATTGCAATAACTAAGTCAAAAGATGCATGAATTATAAATCCCAATCACAATTGAAGCTTCCCACTGGAGATTAACAAAAAAGTGACCGTACATTAAGAGTTGACTAATTGAATTATTCAAGACGTCTGGGGTTTATGCTTTAGATGAAAGGCGCTATATAAGTTTTATTTTTTTATTTATTAAATAGAAATGAATGTGTAAAGATATTGACACAACATTAAAGTCCAGTAAAGTTTGTAAAACAAAATTTTATTCAACACCTCTTTGGGGAACCTCAGAACCACGAGTAAAATGTTTAGCAGTTTGATATTTATAGGTGACAAATGTACTAGACCTTCACAAATTAGTTTGCACATGTGTCTGCAGAATTCCTAGTATCTTAAGGAAGCTATTTTCCTCGCTGTTTAACTACAATGCAGCTTGACAGCTAGAAATGACTATATCTACAAAAAGTATAAGCAAAATGAGGAGTGACTTGTGTGGACGTCATTCTTCCCCCATGGGCCAATTTAGTGAACAAAAACGTGGCTGATTGTTTTAAAGAACAACCAGACCGTTATCTCTGAACAGGAATCAGACCCTTTCCCTAGTCAGGGACCAGGCTAATTTACCGACCGGAACCAGACTGTTTTCCCAAAACTGGAATCGGAATGTTTTATCCAAACAGTAATCAGGCTGTTTACCCGAGACTGTTTTCCCTAAACAGGAACCAAAATGTTTTCCCCAAACAGGAAGCAGACTGTTTTCCCTAAACAGGAACCAGACTGTTTTCCCTAAACAGGAATCAGATTGTGTTCCCTAAACAGGGGCCAGGATGTTTTCCCGACAGGAACCAGACTGTCTTCCTCAAACAGGAACCGAACAGTTTCTCTAAAAACAGGGACCAGACTGTTTTTCCTTAAACAGGAACCAGACTGTTTTTCCTTAAACAGGAACCAGACTGTTTCCCCTATAACAGACTCAACTTGAACACACTGAGTTGAATGGAAAGAAACACAAAATGGCCGGTGGGATGTTTATAGACCTTTATCATGTTGTGGCCACCCGAGGTTTCCTGAATACACAAGTACAAATACAGTACTTGTTCTCCATACATATAAAGGGACCCGACTACTTATTCCTCCCATTCTCTGTTGACTATACGCCTGAATAGAAAAAAAGTAAGATGGCCGCAACATGACAAAGGTCTCTCCCTTCCTGGTGGAGGCAATGGCCTACATGGCGTCTCTGTGTTGTCAAAGCTTCTGAATAAGATACTGGAATCTGGTAAATTATAGCGAGTCATTAGAAGGTGAGTGTGTATGGAATGATTGAAAAAAAATCATCAACATTGAACATACCTAGCGTGAAACAAAACTATCCAGAGTGCAGGAGAAAATCACAAAGGAAATGACAAAAAGATAAGCACAAAGCGAGACCATAAATCAGTCCAGCCAAGCTGAACATCCAAACTGCTAAGAGGGGTTAGCGTAAAGGATACATACCTGTGACTCGTCTGGTTTCCATCCAATCATGTACAGTATCTGGAATGTCGCCGGTACAGACCCATCCTCATTTCCATACATGTCTAATGCCAAACAAACAAACAAAAAAGGGGAGAAAAATAAACTTAAACGTGACATTAACCTGACTGGACAATTTGAAGTCTTACCCAGTCAAATTACGTGTCTTAAATGCTGATATTGTTTCCTATAGCTCCGGGAGTAACAAAACCGTATTCTTTTTTGTGCGTGTGATAATGGTTACGATATACACAAGCTTTCCCTGTGGTGCCCCTAACCTAGCTGAGGTAATCGTGACATTCCAAACAAAATGCAGCTGCCTTGGCTGTAAAGTTACATCCCCCCGCTATCTACTATATAAGTGTTGTGCAAGGTATACAAAGTGATCTGCTGAAGGCACTTGAAATCCCGTTGCCCGAGAGGACTTTTCATTTCTCCTCCGCTGAATTTCTCCACAAAGGAGGTATATGTTTTTTCCCCACACTCCCGATGAAATGCCACAGTCGTGCATTTACGTTCTTGATGGTTTAGTGTAGAGTAACCCCACAGCTTTCGTGAAGGCAGTGTCATTTAGGAGTCAAATTGATATTCTCCGGCCACTGACCCTGGGGGAGAAGTTCTTTTTCAGATCCAAAGTGTACACTATGTGAGATGAAATCAACAGACAGGCAAACTGCTTAAAGTTCTTTCTTTGAACGTCTCCCGTAAAGGTCTGAGTTGCAACTGATTGCCTTTAAGGTCAGCAACACATTTCAGTCTAAGTATATACCACACTGTTTCTGTGAAAGATGATCACAGAAAAATTAAAATTATTTCGAGCTTTCCATATAAGTACTGATGGACAACCTTTGTTTGCTTCTCAACAGCTATTTCAAATAGTAAGAATATCATGAGGGTATCAAACATAAGAAAAGAAGTTTTCAATGCAAGATGGCAGGTGAGAACGTCGGTTATGAAAAGTACCGTAAAGCTGTAGACTGTTGGGTAATGCGACACAAACGTTTCAGTCAGTTTGAGCAGTTTGATCAAGAAATAACAAGTTTAAAACTCCAGCTAATTTAATGTCTTCGATGCAATGACAACAATCTGATGGGGAAAACAAAAGTCAACTTCGAGTCAACATCGAGACGTTTGAAAAGCCCGCACGGCTCTCACAGTCTCCAATGTAACCAAGCAATCACGCATCCTACACTTGAAGTAATTACAACGGCACTGAAGAAGCCAATATTTGCTCGATCTCATTAACACTGCACTTCACTTCCCTTCATCGCTCTAGTCAAGGTCTTCTCAATATAAATGTGGTAAATTGGTTCCTTTTGTGTGTTCTTTCCTCTCTCTCGTAGGCTAGGTCGTCTCGTGCAGCTGGCCGGAGGTAAACGAGGAAACCGTCTAAATTAATGTTGGTGTCTAAAGAAGATTTGTCGTAAATGATGCAGACTAGTAAATCCTGTTACCAGACTAATCGTGACCGACTCATTAATCACCTTTCTATGTGACACTGTACCGTGTTTTTTACTTCCGGGACCTACACCCAAATGTGCATCTCAAAACGCAATTTCCCAGTCTGTCCAGCTATGCCACAACACCTGTTGATTAACTCCACAGTGTAAAGCAATCCCTTCATTTTAAAGTTGTAGAGATAACAACACGCCATTAATAAGATACTTGTTATGATGAACTCTCACTGAGAGATGGAAAAAACATTTACGGTGAACATATTCATGATACCAACCCCAATGGCGAAATATATGTAATTTTTTAAAAATGGATCACAAGCCTGTCTATATATTAATAGGCCGTACAAACAAAATTTGTTCACATATCTGCATGTTTTCCCACCAAATTCAACAGGTGTTTGTCCAACAACTGTATCTATTGATTTTCAATACGTTATTTTTTACCATCTTTTACATTGACAGAGCATTACGTATATTAACATTCTTTACTACTCGGAGAGCATCGGTCTGGAGTATGGAATGTACACACACGTTATACAACGAAGATGTACATCAGCCATCAGAACCAAATGTCGTTCCCTCCCTAAGGGGCAATTTACGTTTGCATTAACATTGCGTTGTCTCCCAAACACCTACGGTAATATCTTCGGTAACCGTTGCTAATGGTAATACCAAAACAGAATAAATCACTGTCAGATAAAAAACAAGTAAAAAGAAGAAAAGAGCATGCCAGTAAGTATTAGCCATACAATGTGTGTATATTGAACCATGTTGATATCCTGACTGACCAGGAGCTAAACCACAGCCCTACATTGAAAACATTCTTAATCTTTCATGTCAAAAATAAGCAAAAGTTACTTTCCTATTTTGCCGATAATTGTATTGCATTACTTTACTCAAACCACAATGTTAAACTGTACTTGCATCACGACCTTTCAGCTATAAATGCAATCCACGACTGCAGTACTATTTGCCTTTCAATGTTACTCTTCTTTTGTTGAGATTGTCGTTGATTAGCAATGTAGTTTAATACCCATGTTATTATCACTCTCAAGATATTTTAGAGAGAGAGAGAGAGAGGGAGATACCATGCCGTGAATCACACTGCATGCACAGCACGGATAAATTATGTGCGTAACACAATATCTTAACGCTGCCCTACAACTGACATTATCTATTCCTTCACTTTGTATCCATTTCCCAATGTACACCAACTTAGGCTGACAGGTATTGGGCCACTGGTCATAAAAAGCCATCCCCTCTACCACGTATTTAATAAATCTTCCTTGTAGAAATGTCTAATGAGATGATTTACTTAAAGTACCCCTAATTACAAGATGTCATCAGCTTGAGGACAAACAAATGGAGTTAAAACCGTGTCTGACAAAGTAATTAGACCAGCCCTGGTTCTTCATCAAGCAAGCATTCGGGCCGGCAACATGTCAGGGCCGGGAGAATAAATGATGCTCGGGTGATGAGTGTAAGGGTCCAAATGTCCACAGTTGCTCATCAGATGGGAATGGTTGTCTGGCTAGAAGTAACGCTCCATCCATTATCCTTTAAGATCAACAGAGCAGAAGGTTGATGAAACGGATGCGGAAGGGAGATACATCTCGTAACCACACAGGTATCTTCCTGGATACCAGAGGTTTTTCCTGTCGAAATTGCAAATGATCATTCCTGGAACGGGTGATTTATGAAAGCACCTCTTTGTTTTTTGATAGCTCTGTCCCCACCCTCGCGACAAAACAGGAGATACGATGAAGTTATCTCGCACATCTGCTGGCGTGATGACGGGAAAATTTCCCCTCAAGTGTGGAAAGCGTAGGGGAAAGTGTTGGGACAGCTTTAGATTATTCTCTTCTCTGTTACGTAGATACCTTGTAAGAGCTGTTGGGACAGTGGTTTAAGTGTTGATAATAAGCAGAGTGCAGTCTTAGATCTAGTTCCATAAAATGCTGAAGCTTTTTCTCTCCCCTCACTATGATTTCCCGGTCATATTCACACCTGCTGGCCATACAGAGCAAGTCCACTGACTCCACGATATTGAAAAAGATGACAAACTTGGAAACTGAATCGACTATCGTATAAATCATTCAAGCCTGGGTAAAAACAATTTGATGCCTCATTAAACACGAATCACAACTCTGGTCAAAGCTAGTATCATATGGACCTGGCTGCATGCAAGTGATGAAAAGAGGAGTTTCGAGTATAGACACTTCACTTGAAAAAGGAGGCAGAACACAACATTCTCCACAGTGAATATCGTTGTGAATTAGGATTTTTCATTTCAAGTATGGTACTAGCATTAACAACCGCAATAATTCCTATGGACGAAATTGAGTGACTGTTATATGTGAATCCATTACTGAGCGGGCGCTATTTCATACATTGTGTCCATCAAAAAGCATCGGGGTCATCTTGGCATCTTTGACCGATTATTTTCAACACAACAAAATGCGAATCACCGTGTTAGTTTAAGCCGTGTGCCACTTGTGACGGGAGGAAAAAATATGACCAATGTGCAATTGACTTTAAGGGTTTTTCAAGGACAATTTTTTAAGGATATTTGTTTTACTGCATGGGTAATCTCAAAGCAATATTCTGTGCTTATGCAACTTCCCAAACTGACATAGACACCAATCCATCGTTGCTTGATATAGGACAAATTGTCAAGAACTTCTGACCTGTAACTACAACAAACGCTAATATCAACCATTATAGGCCTACATGATATATATTTATGTGAAACACGTCCCCATAACACATTGAAAATAGTCGATCCTGTTTCAGCATTGAGTCCTCATTCCATCAAACTGCCAAGCTACTCCACTATGGGGGAAAACATGACCAATGTGGCGGTTTACTTCTGATGACTTCAGGATAGGATAACATAACATTGAAATACATGTCCATCAATTTCTAGATCCCAAACTGACATGACATCAAGGTTCACTGTTAAAGATTATTCTTTCCAAACCACCACTTTATGAAACTAATTAGTGTCAACAAAATGTGTTCATAATTTCATCTGAATGAACGGACCACTTCAAATAATTCAGACCTCAGAGATGCAACATTAAACAATGTCTTAAACAT
>JAUELU010000002.1:8628507-8639601 GCA_032357145.1 Evasterias troschelii
CATGATATTCATGAGACATGCACGCACATATATTTCTTCCATATATGTACGTCATTGATTTCCAGATTGATACTAAACTCAAACCCCTGTAACACTGCCCCAGATCCACGGGAATTCGATGATACCCTCATGGCTAGTAAATTGTACATGGTCTGAAAACAGGCATACTGATGTATCTGTATTTATGTGAATTCATTCGCACTGGAATGATTATTAAAGACATTTTGAAAAGCTCATTGATAATTAAGTTGATATCAATACCAATCCTTCAGAAACGATACACTTTTCAAGGTTGGAGGCCCCCGAGCCACAATATAGCTTGACAAATTTGACAACATTTTCACGGTGTTCATTCAAATATAAAGGATGTGAATGAATGAGCTCTTCAAAAAACTGTAAATGTAAACAAAACAAATCCACTTCAAAACAAACAAGATGAACATACACGTCAGCCACAGGCCACGGATGTATTGTTGTCTTTTTCCTCGTCCTTACATTTCAGACACCTTACTTTATCTTCCATATACATTACAATATGTAAAAGCGTAGTTTTTAAAGAATAAGGACACCCTCTGTATAATCGAAACCAAAGTTGATTCCCCCATTTCAACTCCCTCCTGATTTAACATACGTGCATTCATGTTTGTTTAGCTGTTTCCTTCCTGTCTTGCACCTCAGTGTACACCATTTTGATCTAGTTACGGACCCACGAGACCCCACCCTGGCATGTGGATTTGGGTTTTCAGCCCAGGGCCTACCAGACTAATACGATGTTGGGGTTTTCCCTTCCCTCATCTATGACTTATTAAATATACATCATCTCTTCCTAGGCATCTAAAGGCTTTCGGATAACATTTGTTGGCACTTTGGGGTTTCTTGGTATAAAGATAGCATTCATAACAACAAGTGATGTTAGAAGCTTTACATGGTATGGAAAAACAAGAAGTCGATATAACAAACATGTTTGTAAAACAATGTGTACAAAGGGAGGAGTGTTGGGTCTGAGAAGAGCCGTTCTGGTCTCGACATTTCACACAGTTTACTTTGCTCGTCGTTATACTGTTCGTAACGTCGAGACCACACCGGCTCTTTTAAGAGCCAACACTCCTCCCAAAAGAGATTTTACACGTGGTATGTACTTCTTATTCGTAACAAAAACAACTTCCTAAATGCCATTTCCTTTAAAATTCTTAAATAGATGAGATCACTCACACATCAAACCAAATTAAATTCAACTTTCTGATGTGTCAAACGACATCTTCGTAGACAAATTACAGTGCAACTATACATACGCAAACATGCACACAAAATATGCAAACACACATGCAGGACAATGAATACCGATCTTAGAGAATACGAGAATATGTAAATTTATCTTCAACTTTTGAAGCATCCATTAAGTCATGTTTGCGTTCAAGTTGGCTTATGCAAAGTAGACTAAAACGAGAACAGAGAAATTGTATGACTATTTTTAACGGCAAACTAGTGCCTGCGAGAAAGTTATTCTTTACACATAATAATCGGATTAAGAGTGGCTCATTCGTTGATTAGACAATAGGGATTAACAATAAACCCCGAAAGAATAAAAATACATTCTTGTTTAGCATGAAGATCTTATATTTGAAACAAATAGATTTAGTGCTTTCAAATTTGTGATTTTGACTCAGGTTAAAAGACAAAGTAACTCGGGGCTTGTAAGTAATTCACATCGGGTTACAGGCCCCAAGCCAGGTCTTATCATCGGGCCATTAAACTCACCACGACCCCGGGGCAAGTCTGACTGTCTTCTGTTTGTCAATTGAATCATAAATCCCACTGTGCAATATCTTTACAGTACCTATAATAATATTTGTTTAATTTTTTTTTATCGAGTGTTGACTTTGAGTCTGATAAACATCTTTTAATTCAGTTCGGTATCGAAGTTTACCCATCATAAGACAATGAGATCATTATTCTCTTACTGCTTATTAAAAAAAAAACAACAACAATAAATTAAATCATATTATATATCTAAAAAACTTTTCAAAAACTAGCCATGATTTCTCAGTTTATTCTATGTCCCCGTAAGTTTCATAAACAGAAGTTTCCCAGTAACTTGTCTCACGAACAGCAAAAAGCTATCATTCAGGTCAAAAAGTTCACATAAGAAGTTTTTTTTCCGCAGAAATCCTTGAAGAAACAGATAGTTGTAGATACAGCTGGTCCAAGTGAGTATTTTGTGAGCACCCGTCAATCCTGATGGGCAATTACGTTTACACGTTGAGCGTTACAACACAAGCGATATCATGCAGCTGGCTTTTGATGCTTGAGCAAACTTCACAACCAATCCATAATTCATTTAAACAAGGGGACACGTCCAGCTCTTATCCAATCAGAGCGGAAACTACACAAGCTATAGCAAAACTCCATGTACATACTAAGGTCTTGAATGCATGGACAAACCAAAAAGATCCGAAAAGGACTATACTACTCAATAGTTTCTCAAGGTAGTATATACTCTGTAAACATACTAGGACTAAAATAAAAGGGTATTACAGAAACATCTGTTGGGCAGTGCATCATGCACAATTACAATAGAGCTCTGTGCTCTTACAGACTTGCCAGAAGTTAGCCATGACTGAGCTTAAGTATTAGACCCCGATCAAAGTACTAACAAGAAACTGAGCAGGATATTGAAACTTGACTTCGGTACTATTACGGAGAGTATTTATTTTCATTGGAGGTTGCATGTGATTTAAGTACAAGGGATAGATTCTTAAGATAGCGCTTTATCACACATGAGGGCACACCTGGTTTTTTCTACTATGTATGCAGAAATATAAGACTCATTTATTCACATATACCATTTATTGGTTTTACAAGGTGCTTTTGCGAAATCTGCAGCCAACCATACTAGAAAAACCGGGGTGAGCCATATACTCTCAACGATAAAAAGTGTACTTGGTTGTTTCACATGCATTACACAACTATTAACGTGACCTATGGTTTTACGTCTCATCCGAAGGACGAAGCAAGTTTGTCTCTGTGGGCTTGACCGAGGTACCTACATTTGGAACTAGTGTGAACGTATAGCCTTTGTGGGGACCACTAAGAAAGCTTGGTAATAAATACATAAGCATTTCTAGGATTAGAGTGTTTGCTTGGCTTTAATGCATCTCAACATAAATACTTCAATAATTCTTTGGTATTTGCTTCAGGTGGTGATGACAAGGTATGAGTACCAACAAGAGTGCTCTTCACAAAGAAACCAACTAAGTCTAAATAAACTCTACTCATTCGTTCCAGGCACACAAAGTACTTTTCAAGTAACTGAAGACCGTATGCAGTAAAATGCCTTTTAAAAAAAGCAAAACAAAGCGGGGTACTGCAACATTTTGTTGCTACCCCAAATAAATCTTTTCCCATTCCTATGCAGACTTTTGACTGTCCTACAATGACTTTTAAATGGCAGAAAACCGATCAAGCTTTCACACTCAGTCTTCTTAAAATAATTTGTTTGCCCAGTACAGCACAGTACAACACAGTACAACACAGTACAACACACTACAACACAGCACAACACACTACAACACACTACAACACAACACATCACAGCACTACACAACACAGCACAAGACAACACAACACAACTAAAATACACAACACAGCACAACACAACACAATACAACTCAAAAATAAAACAACAGGACACAACAACAACAACCTTGACTCACGACAATGGTGAAAGCTTGCGCAAGAACACGAGGGGAAACATAGATGATGCATGTGTCTTACAACCTTCAAGGCCGACCATCGTCATGCAACAAAACCCACCAAGTACTCGAGCTGGCCGTTATACAAACTGTACTTTCCACTGAAGGTCGTAGCTATAGACGAGGGGTCAGTATAATTACTGCATCAATTATCTCTTTAATCTTTGAAATTCTCTTGAACACTGTCGTACTTTTAATGATTATTTTCTGTGAGGACAATTTACATCAATAAATTAACGGGGTCCGGGAAGTGTGGAGCCATTAAAATTACAATTAGACAAACGAATAAGTTTTTTTTATTAACAGCACAAGGAAGGCCAATATTTATTCAAAATGTGTTTTTTCCTGCGTATATAGGCCTTCTTAAATTTAAATCGCTCTGTAACTTAGATGTTATAACACAAAAATTGCAAATAAATAAACAAATAAATAAATAAGTAAATACAACGAAAACAAGTGTGTTTTATTTGATGTATGTTGATGCTGATGTTGTAGTTGTTGTTGAATAAACGGAGTATTTTAACTCCACATCAAGAAAAAAAAACAAAAAACGAAAACATACCACACACATCACATGGTCCACACTTTGTAGACATCTCAATCAATTATGTTGGATTGTTACCAATAAATAAGGGACAATTATTACTAAACAGTCAAGTTCAATGCACATTTAATCTTGTTGAAGATTGACATCACCTCTTCAGCTCTGAGGAGAAAAAGGCACTCAAAGGAAATCTCTTTTTGTCTCCATAAAGAAGAACAGAGGCGAATGAAATTGGAACTGACAAACAAGTTCACAGTTGTTCCTCTTTGAGGGGAGACAGTCGAGCAGCTGGCTGTATTTGGGCTGATACATGCGTCAGTTTGAATGTGTTTTGTCTGTTTTTACAAGACAACCATACTGATGTCCTTACGGTCTTCTGGGTAATAATGTGTACTTTCACTAATCGGTTTAATATTCTGCTACCAAAACGCGACCTGAATTGTAGATGTGAAAACATAATGTCAACCGGTAAACATTATTTAACCAATTTCATCAAACATCAAACAACTGTTTAAATGTGACGCTGAAATTACGCTGAAATTACTATAAAGTTGAAGGTTGTCTTTATAGTACATGTACGTCAACGATTTATAATAGGATATTATAAAGCAACTGACTTGCTCTGTCAAGGCTACACGTTTTAGTCAAATAGTCTGATCCCTTCCTGTGAAGTGAGAGTTAAAACTGTCAAATGTCAAAGGGTATACAGGGTACATGGCAATATGTCACAGAGTAAAAAATAGCAAAAAGGCCGTGTTCAAATTAAGCAATTATGGCTACGGCTACAGCCGTAGGCTGTAACGTAACGACAACGTTGGAGAAATAGGACTTTTCGGCTTTCTAGCCATAGATACTGAAGCCGAAGCCATCAATTCGTACATGGCTATATAGTCTTTCAGTACAAGCTTAAAGGGGAAGTCGTCTCTCCTGCTCACCAATTCATGCCAATAAATTACACATTTCATGTCCACAAAAGTATAATCAACACAAATCATTAACGCATCTGCTTTGTTGAATTACATGGATTTGTTCCACACAGTCAACGCCCGTTGAATTAAACTGATTGATGACTGACTTGTTAAACAAACATTAATGGGGAAAACCTAAGGCTATCATTGAACTGGAGACTAACATTACATTGCAGATACACACCTATTTGGGCTAATGGGTTTGGGGATGCGGGAGAGGGAGATGAGGAACCAGACTGGACAGAGTCATTGCACAGTTGACCGAAAAGGGCTGAGGATTCAATCAGCTTATGCAGCAATAATATCAGGAACAGAATAGAAAGATTGTATAGAAGCAGTGAGATAATTAAGTGGGTCCGATAAGTAAAGTTATGGCTAGCACAAACTTGAAGTTAATTTCAAGAGAAACATGTCACCATGCCATACCTTTCCCCTGAATTGCCCTGGTCAAATGTTTGCTTCGAAAACAAATTTCCAGCAGTACATGTAGCTTCTGCCTTACTTAATAGCTCTAAGAAATTTGACTCCAAAAAGGAAAGGGGGAGGGATGCACATGTCTGCGTTTGAATGCTGATGCAATAAGTTTCAAGTTTCTTATCTTACCCCTTCCCGTTCTTGCTCTGCCAGCTGAAGGGAACATCTTAGCTCAAACAGGGTGTCCCCTCCGAAGATAGACCCAATGAAGACACCATCACTCTTTAGAGCCTTTAGAACCTGTGGACACAAACAGGAGTAGTGAAAACAAAAATGTAAGAGAGTCTGTCTCAACATGAACGAGCTTATAGGGGACAGAAATTGAAGGGGCAGCTTGTAGGTCATGTCATTTGAATTTGAAGCAAACTGTCGTAGCACCATGTAATAGTCTTTGTACTAAGTGGCGTTTTTGAAATGGCTAGCGGTATAGACCATGATATCTTTGTTTACAGAGTGGTGACCTTGTACAATATAATGCATTTCCTGATGGGCAAGATACCACACAGGCTATATGGGAAAATTTACATTTTGTGTAATAATATTCAACATTTACAAAAGCAACAGCTGTACAGCTTTTGAGATGTCCCCCCTTTCTTCATATCAAAAGTTGAGAAAATCAGACAGTGCAATCTCCATAAAACATAAGATTTGCTGTATTCTTCCATTGAGCTGTGTACAAATGTGCCTGCAGGAAGTCTAGGCTCTGTGGCTCTTTTGCAAACATGTGATGTCACAGGTCACATGGTCTATAATAAGGCAGTATCCGATGGCTACGGCTGTTGCTATAAGGTGTTGCTTAGGATGTCATCATACACTTCAATTTTGTAAAAACTGGCACCATGGTGTTGTCAAATAGAGATACCAAAGAGAGAATCAAGCTTAACATCGTATGGTGTTAAAATAACACCAATGTAATTGTGTTAGCAGAAATCAGTGTTATTTGAACAACCTATGGTGTAAATTGTGATTCTGTTATGGTATCAAAATAATAAACCACAAGAGAAACTGACTGGGTAAATTTTAAATGACTTTGGGTTGAGCAAAGATAAATCGACTAAGAGTGGGATTTGAACCAACGACCTCCGGCAACATAGGGCTATATATAGCTCAGTTGGTAGAGCGCCGGCACGTTAATCCGGAGGTCGTTGGTTCGAATCCCCTCTGGTCAATTTTTCTTTGCTCAACCCAAAATCCTTTATGGTATACCCATGGCGGCTATTCTAAAAACCCAGCGTTTTTGCCGTTGAACGCATGATGACGTGGCGATCCCGCATATCAGACACGGCCTACCGATTTGGCGTTGCAATCACTTGGTTATGATCATCTTCAGGAGAAACACACTTTAATAGTCATTGATTCGGTTCAATTTAGCAATTATTGTTATGAGTAGCCCTAGATAATACGCAATGTTGATGAAACTTATAGGGTACGGATCACCACAAGAAACAACTTAATACGCATCTCTACATTCACATTATGAGTTAGTTTCCGGTCAAAAGATACGGATAACGACGGCTATCTTCCTCATAAAAGAAAACTAACACTTAGTTATTTATTTTGTCTTCTTCTTCTGAACTTTGTGTTATAGAAATCGAAACATAACAACAATTACTTCACCTCCTCTCTGGTTCAATTGGTAATGCATATCTCACCTCGGTTAGTATCATAAAATAAATTGTCATTGTTTCCTACTGAAATGAAGCAAATTGACCGTGCTTGAGGAAACATCATCTTCTGGCTAATTAGCTAAACACAACAGACCAGGGTTCCTTTGTTGATGCAGTCAGCTGTACTCAATTATATTTCGGTTAATGGAAATTTTATTTTACCTGACGTTCATAAATACACCCCCCCCCCCCCCCCCCAACATACAGGGCAGTCCGTCCTTTATTGCACGGCAGCGACCCTGCCGGTCTTAAACTGCCGTTTATTAAGACCTCGTCACAACTCATTTTTTGTGAACACTGCGCCGACTGCATTACAATTGTTCCCATCATCCACCACTACAAGATTTTGCACGAGCTCATCAGCCCATCCATCGTAGCGGTCTTGGATGAGACCGGTGGGGCCGGACAAAACAAGACCCTGGCGAAACGAGACCCAGCTATGCTCATTTCAATTTCAAAGTTGATTCACCTTCAACAACATATTTAAGCCACTTCAAGTGCATTAAGAGAATCAAGGTATGCCAATCCATCAAGGGATTACAGACCATCAAACAAAACTGCTTTATTGCTGTGTCCTCTCTCTTGCTGACCGAAAGAGGGGGTGGTTTCAAAAATTAACATGTTTTGTCAGAATTAAGTGCCTTAAGATTTCAAGACTCTTTTTGAGATGTTTGTTTTCTTATTTCAGCCCCGACTCTATGTCACATTCTCAAACATTACTGTAAGTTTAATGAGGAACAATTCTCCATAATATCTTTAGTAGTATTTATTTCAAAGGAATTGTTTTGGTCTCTTTCAAAAATCTACACAACGAGCAGATTCAAATATTGGTCATACACTATACACAGTTGATTCATACAGCCTTGTTACACGTCATTACTATTGGTTAATAATTACTTGATTAACTAATTAAGTAATAAGATAATTACTGATCTTGATTGGCTACAAGTAATTATCACAACTCTTAAGAGTTGCTATAGCAACGCAGGAAGAAACTCAGTCAAAAAATTGCAAAATTCTACAAACCAAGCAAGAGTATTATGAGTTTTACCCGATTGGTCAATGGTCAATCGGGTAAGTTGATTGCTGCGCGACGGTTGAGTTTGCTTAGTAATGTAGCCCCTCGTTACACCTCGCATTTTCCACGTCTGTTTGCTTTCAGTCAGTGCTGTTGATAAAGTGACACCCTATTTCAGTTACACATATTTGGGTTTTGCTGGATGAGTACATTTCTCTGGTTAGAACTGGTGAAGTTTTACTGCAATTTGTGCAGACGAAGATAAATCATCTTTCACTTTGTTTGCTTGACATCTCTCTCTTTCTCTCTCTTTGCTTTTTAGTTTTTACAATAATACACACAGCAACAAAGTTTTTTAAAACAGGTGTTTGGCCTGATTACCTGCTTCACTTTATACCATTAGTGCGTTATATTATATTGTCTTATTAGCTCATTGCCTCGACATATCAAATTTAAACAAGAAGCCATTTGCTAGTTAGATGTGAAAGATATCTGGTAGTCACCAAATGCTTAAATTCGAATTCAACAGACTATAGAAAGTGACTATGGTTTGGAAGCCTTTGCATAGTTACCCGACACGTAACACACAATTCTGAATTAATGATGTGTACGGTAAAAATGGTACCGGTGTCACGTCCTCGACGTTCCGGCGAACTGAGCGTTCCAGGTGACGTACGCATGGGCGGCCGTACTGTTCGTTCCCAGCCGTGTTGGTGACGTGGTCTCATTCTCGTGCTCTTAAATTGTCAGACAATACCGCGTCGTAAGAATATTTCTTAGATTGGGCACGTACAGACCTCTTTTCCCCCTCTGTCAGGCCTTCCACATACCTCCCGCTGGTAAGGTAATGAATTATTCTTGATGTCTTCACTCACCTAGAGTTACGAAACGACTTGAAATGCTTGTGCGTTCATCACTACTACCTAATAGTAGTACTACAGCGACGCCATGACAGCTAGAGACTACAGGAACACTCAGTGCGACACAAAATTGACTACTTTCGCTTGCTGCGCGCAGGCATGACATGACGTAATGTATTATATTTTGTTTAGTCATATGGAACGTTTAGTACACCGGAATGCTCAGTGCGCGTCACCGGGCTGATGGATGGAGGTTGCCAGACAACAGATTGCCTCTTTCGATGTGACGTAGTGACGCTGTCTTTAGTCTGGAGAACCCAATCTGAGTATTCACGAACAATCCATGAATCCAGTCATTGTACGAAACATGATTCAGAATCTAACTCGCAAATGGTTTGCTCATCGCAGTTGATATTTCTGTTCATAATATTAATAACATGCATAAGACCTCTTTGTAACATGCATCACCTCAATCACCTGTATAGGCCTACGGTCTATCTGTCATGCTTGCTCAATAATAAATTACTACCCTTAAGACTTTTTAAAATTCGTAAGCTTTTACAGTCAAATGTAGTTTGGCAAAGCACCTGTAATGACGGTGGCTGTGCACACAAAATGACCTTGGTTTACGCAAATAATTATGCATGGACAAACGTAGACAATCCTCTAAGTTACGAATACCATTGGGAACCTGTTTACTCTTTATTTACATAAATGGAAACGAATATACAACTTGTGAAAATGATGGCATGTAAATGTAGTTGTTTAACTGTGTTCGATGGGAACGTGCACAAAGTACCCGACAAAACACAACCCTTTTTTCGGTCAAATTGTTGATGAAATTTTCACAGGTTCAAAACGTGACTACCATCTTTAATGAATTTCCCACAGGTCATTTGTATATAGTGTTTATATCGAAACACCCAGGAATAGAAACTGAGATACTCTTCCCAAAAAACCAAAACATTTCTAAAAAATAATTTTGTTTTACATCAAACAATAAAAAAATCCCCACACACAAAATCCACTCGTTCTAAATAAAGAAGGCGAATCTGAAAATGAATTCCAACGAATACTAGCGGCCGGTTGTAAGAGTTTTTGCTGACATTCTGTGAGATTGCATACATCAATAAGCCTGACCAATACAAATTAAATCACATGCAGAAAACTCACGTATTGTTCACAACTTCCCCCTGGTGGTGTAATGTGTGTGCATCCGTGATTTCACCGGGGGATTCCGAGGTCAGCTATAAGGTCAATGGTACGGTAGCAATTCGAATTATACGGAAGATATGACGATTGAAATCTCATGCCAAATTAGCGGCATCTGCTGATGATTAAGACGCCCTGATGAGAACGTCAATAATATCTTTTTGAAACGTCATCTCATTAGTAGCGAATCGTTGATACCTTAAGAAAAAACCTGTGTATTGGCTGTTACTTTTGTGTCTTTCTCTGACAAGTAAATGTCAAAGAGAATGACTGATGCTAATTGTAAACCTTATATAATGAAAAGAACGGCGCTTGGTATATGCACAAAAGAACCCGCTGGAATTAATCTGCGCACATAATTGATTGCATAAATCATGGCAAAATATAACCGAACCAATAACAGCTGCATCTGAATAAGAGGGGGGGGGGGGGGGTACTCCACTTCCTGTACCTCTTTGAAAGACCACAACAAGATTAAAGTCAAAACTGATAATTGCAATCTACAATGAAATCATCATGGCGTAAAGCGAACATTTAACGCAAAATATACAAAATAAGTTCATGGATGAGATTGGACGAATGTGACAATTCCTGTAAAA
>JAUELU010000002.1:8845187-8859813 GCA_032357145.1 Evasterias troschelii
CGCTATTTCAGGCAATTATGTATTGGCTATCAGGTAGACTAAAAACCACGAGCACAGACTTGGAACCAAGTCTAAGTTCATGGAGGCCTACCCACCTCAATCACATGATCATGGGTTGACAGAGTGTGGGGACATACACAATTATTAATACAGTGAGTGAGGGAGGATTTGATTTGAACTGTTACAAATGTCAAAATCGTGAAAAATAAGCCATTTTGGGGGGTGTGTGCTGGTCTTGACAACAATGCCGCTTGCTAACATGATATGATTATGGCTATTGCAATGCTACACTACACTACACAAACATAATCCTTGTGCAGTGCAGCTGATCTTTGCGGCCGCGGCTTCAGTTGCGTTGAGCATACCCTGCCCTAGCCCTGGTAGGATGTCAGTCAGTGCCACTGCACTGACGTCCTGGGTATAAAGATCCTTTACAATGCGAACAAAATTTGGAGTAACATTTTTTTATATTTTTTCTAATTTGAGAAGCTGAAACTCCATTCACTTATTCTTGCCTTTTAAAGTTTAATTACACTTTGTTTGAGTTCAAAACCTAGGCCTAACAAATACATCCATGAATAACATTATTTCCGAAAATAAGTCCAAGTTGTGCACTGGCGATGTGACTCCGTCGTGTTGCCACCCGGAAGAAAAAGCGTTCAGTATTACAGGTTAGACAGCGCCCTCTTTTGTGGACTGAGTTCCATGTCAGTTTAGGTTGTCGCAACGAATGCGTCAATTTCCATTTTATTTTCACAATAATGTCATCCAAGGATAACATTTACATTTCTGAATACAGCCGGCGTAAAGTTCAGGACACAAAGAATAGGTGAGTCAAGTTTCAGCTTCCTCAAAAAGGTAAAAGTATGAAAAAATGTTATAACTTTTTTCGCAATGACAGAGCACCGTCCTTTATACCCTGGACTCCGTCGCGTTGTATGCAACGAAGGAGTCCAACCTGGGCTAACCCTGCCCCTGGCGGCCTTTCACTTTCGTATTAAAGTACAGTGACGTCTAGTCTAGCCCTGGTTGGGCTCTGTTTTGCATACAACGCGACGGAGTCCAAGTTCAGTCCCATACCATTGCGAAAAAATGTATAACAAATTTTTTTCAAATTTTTACCTGATGGAGGAAGTTGCAGCTGAATTCAAATATTCCTTGTGTCCGGAACTACCAGCCTGCTCTGTTCAGAATTGTTAATTTTATCCTTGGATGACATTATTTGTGAAAATAAAATGAGTTCCATAAATGTTTTGAGATTACAGACGACAAGTTTCAAACATGTGAAAACTAGTAATAACAAATATATATACAGCATGTTACATGCCACACCTCTTGGTCACCGTAGCTTAACTGCATAGTGTTAACATGCAAACGCAGCGCATGATATGCCCGTCATACATCTTACACGTGAATGACTGCCTACACAAAACAGACAACTATGACAGTATGATCAAAACAGGTATTTTGTAACATTGAGAGCTGCATTATTTCACGAAAAGTTGGAATTTATTAGGAATATATGATGTCCAAAACCTACCGCAGAAAATTTTATGCCCGGCCCGGTGAAATTAGTGGCTTCCTGCAGGTACGAATTGAAATATAGCTTTGAGATTTTCCGCCCCAGAAACAGACCCTCTGATCATATGAGTCCTGTTATAGGGCGGAATAGGGCTACGTTGAGCTTGCTTCGCTTGAGGGCTTTTTTAACCATACCCCTATTTTGTTTTTAAGAATGCACTCCACTAAGTAGGGAGAAAACAGAGCGTCAGCCTCATTAATATTTTGTAGGCCCTCAAAATATTCTTTATAAGACAGATTTGAAAGCCCAATAAAAGGGATAAAGTGTAAATTGTTTGCCCAATTGTGACCTGGGGGGTGTTGACTTACAACTTGAGGTATTTTGGATGACATAGGCCCTGAAATAAATGGTCCTACATTTGCCGAGAGATGTAGGGACATTTTTCAAGATTGATGCCCGGACTTTTGGAAAATTACACCGGTGCAGGGTGTTTTTATTTGGAGGGGGAATAACTCAACAGGCCCAGGGACTCTCCATACATCAAATTAGAGCAGATAATAAAAGTTCAAGAGTTATTCTTAAGAGTAAATTGTCTCTTTAGTGTGAAAAGCTGTGAGACTTCTAAGTATTTTTTTGATTTTTTGAATTTTTAGCAATTCCCACTATCAGCAATGAGAGTTAATTAGTGGGGTGCAACCTTAAGACGGAGAGCACATATTCAACTTCAACCTCGTCCTCAAATTTACTAGATACAACATCTGGAAGTTTTGAAAAAAAGGTGCTCAAAGTTTGGTGTTCTTTCTTGCTCATCGAAACCTTCAGTAATTTACCAATAGGTGAGTAAAATACCTTTATATCAAACTTCAATAACACATGTAAGTTCCATGTACTTGTTTTCTACCTCTTGGTCAATTTTGATGGAGATTTGACAATTAGCAGTTACCTTTTTTTTGATTCATAAACATTGATGGCAACCCCCTAAAAAAAGTGAATGGTCAGTGGACGGAATTTTCAGTCTGTTAAATTGTCTGTTTAAACCCAATATGCATTGACATAACACGACAATATTAAGTTTTATGGCTAGGTTTTTATCTTAACAAGTCATTTGTCAAAATATCTTTGCAATTTTTGCTTTTATAATGCTGATGATTGATGATTGTAAAGCCTACCTTGGTCACCAAGGTGTTTTTCTTATGTTACACCCTATATAATTAACGCACATCCTGTATAATAATATCTCTTGACGTTTACTTGTCTGGTATCCTTATAGTAACAGCTTTCAAACTATGTTTACTTCATGTACATAGATCGGATGTTTAGGCCTACATGTATATTATAAAAAGTTAAGTTTTGCATCAGAATTTGTGAATATTCTCTCAATTTATGATTTTTTTTTACACCAACTTATGACATGACCAATTGTAGAAATACAACTGACTGGTTTTATTCTTTATACATTCCATTTTCATCCACAGGGTTTCCTTGCTGATAAACCATGCGGAAACCACGGAGAGCCCCACCCCCTGCAAAGCCAGGAATTGCGCTTCAACATCTTAAGGACTTTTATAGTTCTGCCCCTTCTGAGAGAGAAGCCTTAAAGATAGGACATGTGCTTCTTTTGTTTTGTGATCATAAGAAGTCAGTTGCCAAGACCATCCATGCTTTCTGTGAACTACTTCCAGCAACATTCACTACTGCCAATCTTGTGAAACCATTTATTAAAAAATTTGAAAAATTCAAGAGTCTACGTAGAGAGACTGAGAAACTACAATTTGTGGATTTCTGTGATAAACCATTCACAGCCTTTTCATCTCCTGAGCAGCAAAAACCAAAGGGAAGAACCTCACAACCTCAGAACCCAGATCGTGTGGCAGTGCAAGATGAAACCTTTGAACCAGGACCTTCCCCTCAACAGACACCAGACTCTGTTCCAGGACCTTCAGGTGTTCCAGGACCTTTGCCAAGACTCAGAGTTGGTAAACTTACGCCGCAAGAATTGAAGTTAAAGAAAAGAAATAATTTCATCTCGCACCAATTGAGTACAGAAAAGAAGAGATATCAGAAACGAATCAAAGACTTACGTGAGAAAGTGAATATTCAGAAAGTACATCAGATTAAGTATCTCAATCAAGATATCAAAAGGAAACAAAACTCCATGAAGCAAAAAGATGCAAAAATAGTGGTGCTAAAGAAACGAATCAAGGAACTGGAAAAATTACAGCAAAAACCAGCTTGGCAACATGAGCCTAATCAAAGCGAAGAAACAATAACAAAACTTAAACGTAGCCACAAGCGGCTGAAACTATCCAACAAGAGCAAGCGCAAGAAAGTTACAACTGAATTTGTTTCAAAGAAACAGTACATGAAGTTAAAGACACAACTCAAAGCAAAAGATGTAATGAACAGTCAATACGAAAACCAAATTTGTGAACTTCAAGAGAAATTAGCAGAGATGGAGAAGGATAAAGACGATAAAGAAAAAGAAACAAAAGCAGATGGTAAAACATACAGCACTGGAACACGCTTGGAAGTATCTCGGTAGTATTTTAAACCAAGTAGGCCCTACAGCACAAATTGTCCAAACATTTATTCAGAGTTGTGCAAAATGATGAGGCGAAACGTTGACCTCTATGTACCTCATAGAACAACTGTTGGGCACATGGCAAGGTAGCTTGCAAGCATTGCAGATCTGCAAGTACCGAGTTGGTGATGAAAACTGAAAATCTAACAATTGGCTTTGATGCCACCACACAGGAAGGTGTTCATGATAAACAGTAAATGTGACGACACAAAATGACTGCAATATTATTGCAGTAGATAAATTGCTGGGGCACTGCTTAAGACTGTTTTAATCGCATCACCTCTTCAGTCGACTATTCGGCTGAGACTTACTCTGATTTCCATAAAGAGGCTTACTGGTATTGTCGTTCCAAAGTTATTTCCAACATTAATACTATGATTGACAGGGTAGCAGTAAATCATGCAACATCAAAGATAAGTTAGGATAGGTGTTGGGGTAAAACTCTTGAACTGAATTGTCATTTACATTACACTCTCTAGACACAATCGCAAGCACAAGTAGATCTGTCTTGAAGTCCTTTGAAACAACTAGAGGTGATCTATTTGGCAAAGACTGTGTTGCGGCAAATATTTTATTACATGTCATCAAGCTAAGACAATGGCATGCCTACATGAATGGTATTACAGTACACTAGGAGAAACATGTTTTATGTAATATTCCACATAATGTGGTATATTTGTATATCAAGTGAACACAAGTTGGTTTTCAAATTCTTCTCCTCTGGCGCCTGTTCATGTGGTGGCTTGGTGGAAAGTATAAAGAAAGATTTCCAAAGTGAAACTGGAATGATAGATGTAAGTAAAGGGGCTTCTTGGGAAGTTACTGACGGGCACATGGATGCAAAACTCTTCTTTACCTCTTCACAAGACACCATTAGCCATATTGAAACATTGAAATGGTAAAAGGGGTTTTGTCAACTCTTGAGCAGGCACCGATAAATCCCAGAGACACTCTGGCATTTTACCTTCTTAATCCATCGACTGGTTCAGGAGTTATGAGTTTTTCAAAATTGAAATATCATCTTCCTGTTTGAATCGAAAGTCAAAGTCCAGTAGGGTCGCATTCTGTGTATCGTTTCTTAAGTTGTTACATACTTTCCAATTATGTATAGATTGTAAAAATCCAATGTGTTGTTCAGAAGTTATGATTTTTCAAATATTAAACATCAACTTCCGGTTTGAACTGGAAGGAAAGATCAAATGAGGTCACACTTTGTAGCGTTGGTGAAGTCTCCGAAGTCCTTTCTGATGACGTATAGATGATAAAAATAAAATATGTGGTTCATGAGTTATGTTTAATACTGTATTAGATTTCATCCGCCTGTTTGTAAAAACTCGGCATGTGGTTAATGAGTTATGATTTTTTACAATTAATAAATTTTGAGTTATTGTCAATCTTGAGTTATTCCCCAAAAATGAGTTTTTAAGGGAAAAAACAAAGGCAAACTTTTACCTTCTGGTTGATCGAAAGTAAAGGTCATACGATTTTGGCATCAACTTTTCAAATACTGCCCAGTCTTGAACTATCTAGTATCAGATGCCCAACTATGAACATCAAAGCTTTCAAATTCGTTGAAATACAGAAAATAGCATATATGGTAATTTTCAACTTTAAAAACATTGTAATTCAACACCTTATGACTTAATCATGACGACATTGTTCAAATGCTGTCCTCATGTTAAAGGCCCTGTACACTATTGGTAAGATCGAAAAACACATGTTCACAGATTCACACATAACTTACATGATTTAAAGTAACTAATGGAAGAAAGGGTTACTTAAAATATTTCTTCCTAAAATGCTTTCATTTCTGAGATAATAAACTTGATGTTTGAAAAACAGAAAACACATAAGGTCTCTTTTCACTCTCGTGACCTCGATGACCAATTGAGCTCAAACTTGCACAGGTTTGTTTGTTTGTGCATATGTTGAATCACACAAAATGTGGACGCTGATTTTGAGCTGTTACCAAAAGTATACAACGCCATTTAAGATCCAAGTATACATGTATACCAAGTTTCAAGGTTCAACTAAAATTTAAGGTCCTACCAGGGCTAGTGGGGCATGATTAAATTTTGGGAACTTAAAACTCTTTACACTCCATTTTAGTTTATTTGAGAACGAGTGCACAAGAGTTTTGGTCTTGCAATGAAATATGTGCTTGATTTTTCCTTTTTAAGGGACAGAATATAGTGTTTTACAACATGCATGTACCAATTCCTCAAGAGGAATATTAAAAAGGGAAAATAAAGTCCAATACCTAATACAACATTATAATAAATACCTTAGAAAGTGGCAGCCAGATACAGAAATATTCCATTACCCAAAATGCTGTTTGTTCATACCGCAATTTTGAACTTTATTTTGGGTAAAAACAAAACCATGTTGAGCCACAAATTGTAAAAAGAAAAGGTGATACTATTTTTTTAAATGTAAGGGTCAATTTTTCATAATAAACAAAGAATACTCTTATATTGGGGATGAATGAAAAATAAGTGCTGGCAAGCATTTGACAGTTTGTATATGGAGCGTGTCAGGTGATACATGTAAGCAGGATTGTAGATATTCTTATATTTTATCTCTTTGTATTTTTACCACAGTAAAAGTTTGTTATGTTTTTAATCTGCTATGGTTTTGTTAAAAAATGCTTACACATGAAATTCCTTGTAAGTTCAAATCATTTAAAATAAATGATTTTTTTTTTCTGTTTTTTTCTACAGAATGGTCTGACAGACAGCTTGATGTTTGACATCAACTTGATAAAAGAAATGGACTTTGGGAGGTCAAAGGTCACATTTAATCCACCAGTGTCGCCCTCTAATCCAGGAGAATCTTTGGTTATGAGACCTCTAAGTACAGGGGACTTTGAAAGAGGTTTGTCCCTCATGTCTAAATCTTTTCTAAACAAAATTCCTTTTTCAGAATTAAAGAATATACCTTGTGTGTGTATTATTTTGTAAAACAAATACATTGCTTTTTAATATTTAAAACAGTAAAGGAGATTATTACAAAATCATAAATTATCAAAAATGTTGATGCATCTATGTAAACAGTGCATTAAATATAAATAATTTGTTCTTTTATTCAGTGTTCATTGATACATAATGTTTGTGAAAATGGTATTTATTTTGCTGAAATTAAATTCAGGTTTTATGCAACTTCTAAGTCAACTCACAACAATCGGGGAAACAACACAAAACAAATTTTTAGGTAAGTAAGTATTGAACTATCATTTTTTATAGTTTTCTTCCATGTAGTTTCACTTGCCTTTCTGATTTCTCTCTATCAACAAATTGTGTGATATTTGAAGCCTTGTAAAGACCGCGATGCAGGGCTTGTAACTTGCATTGGATCGGAGGCTCGAGGCCAGTGATTTTAGCATCGAGCCAGTAAAGTTATGACTGGACAAGTCAGGAAGTCTGTTGTTTTTGTTCAAATGTTGACTTTCAGTCTGATAAGTATTTTTCAATTCTGTTTGCTTAAATTAAAACAGTTCAAATGTTAAACTGTGTAAGAATGTTTTTCCTCGTTGCATTTCTGATCTTGTAAAATGAATGCTGGCCCAGTAAATTTCTGAGCTACAACAAAATTAAGCCCTGGGTCTCGCGGATCATGACTCCTGGTGGGCAATGTTGCAAAATGCACATTTTTGACTAAATGTTCTTTTTATGATTGAAAGTTATGTATTGTTTGTGAAATGTACTTGAAATTGATTGTGACATTGACTGGTTACTATTTGATTTAAAATTTTCTCTATATAACATTATTTTTACTTTTGGGATCATTAAGGTGAGACATTTCAGAAATGAGGATTAGTCAAGTTAATTTTGAACTCTTTTATATCAAGGACATGCATTTAACGATCAGAAAGGGTCATTCCTAAAGAGACCAAAATTGTAATAATAATTTACTAAAATTATTTATCATGCAGTGTTTCTTTTATTGATAGATGTGGTAAATCATTTCTTTATAATACAGAAAGGTTCAGTGAAATGAAGAGGACAGGGTCTTACTACATTGTAGTTGTAGAGGATACAGACAAGAATCAGGTAGTGGCAGCGGCAACACTTATACTTGAGCAGAAATTCATTCATGAATGTGCACTGGTAAGTTTTAATAAATCAGTTGGGATTATTTGTAAAGTGAAATCAAATGACATTCTTTGTGACTTTAGGTAGTGACAAACTTACCGGGTGATATCCAAAGAGAGGTTTGTGGTAGCACCATGTTAAAATCTCTTTTGAGTAACTTGTTGGTTCTGAAAAGAACCGGTAGTTAACGACTCACAGTTAATCACCTACAAGGCAGTACTTAAGCAGCATCCAGCAACAGAGTCCAGCATTCTCCTGAAGACGATCAGAGCATACTGATCGAAACGTTGAGCCGTTAACTACCGGTTCTTTTCAGATCCAACAAGTTACTCAAAAGAGATTTTAACATGGTGCTACCACAAACGTCTCTTAGTTATACTCCCACCATGCAAAGCTTCAAATTCTACAGGTGATATCCGTTTGTTTACGCAATATTGAGCTGTGCTTTGCCTCTCTCTCTCTCTATTTATGTATTTCCACTTGACTGCTTCTGTTCATGGAGGTATGTTCTGTTTCACTTGCATACCTGTGTATGTGTGTTGTGTTGTCTTGTCATTTGGCCTTTGAGAAAGACTCTGACTAGAAACATTAGGCCTTTTACTATTTTTTGCAACGTTGTGCATGCACACACTTCTAAGAATAAATGATGTCCTTGGTAAGTCTGCTGCCACTCAGAGCCTCCCATTGGAGAGTAACAGGACAGGCATGGTGGTTAACAAGTTAATCAATTGATGTTTAAGTTCTTGAACTTAATTCGTTTCAAAGGAGTTTGCTTCATTGATCTTTCTTGCCCTTTCCTTTTCAGGTCTTTTCCTTTCGCTTTTTTTTTTTGCTTGTTTTTTCCCCGTCTGATCCTCCTATCTTTCACCCTTTCAATTATCTAGCCATAAAATGTTGTGTATTAGATGTTAATGTATTAATAGTGGTTTGACTATTTGGGAAAAATGGTCATGTGTACATTTGCAATGTCTAAAATAGTTGCAAAAATGTTACAATTTATTTGAATCCAATTATAAATAGTATTTTATTTTAGCAATAGTAACCTTCAAGCATCACAGCATCACTTATAGAACTCCCATGATATTGTTCTAAATAATCTTGTCTAAATCTGCCTCATATGAGTGGATGCTCTATCATCGGGGCCCAATTTCATAGTACTGCCTAACAGTCAATTTTGTGGTAATCAAGTCAGTTTCCATTTCATAGCGCTGCTAACCGTAAGCACACGAAAGGCATGCTTACCTTATTGTGCTTACTGTATGAAAGTAAATGACGTAACAATGCAAACACATGGTGAACGCGCAAGCTGGCCGCCTAATTTTCTTGCTAATTGCCTGTGAAATGCACTTACGCCTAAGCAAATTTGTCTGCTATAGTTAGCACGAAAACTTGCTTCCAGTAAAAAGAGCTATGAAATTGGCCCCAGATCATGATACCATTATACATGTAGTATCATGAGTGTTTTATAAGCAAGGCAGTAATACTTGACAGCCTTACTTATAAGTGAGGGTGGCTAGGCAAATCGGCTAGAGGTATAGAACTTAGTATTGTATATTTGTTATAATGTGTCGTTTTCTCTAACAGCGAGGAAGGATTGAAGAGGTTGTAGTCAATTCAGAATACAGAGGCAAACAGCTTGGAAAATTGTGAGTACTTTTTTAAAGTATCTGTTATAATTTGTCTAAGTAGTAATGTTGCTGATTATGCAACATAAGTTAAACTTGTTTGTGTTTTAGTTGCACCCACTTTTACTGTTTTAATTTCTTTATGTTTTTTTTTCCCAGACTCATGGCCACGCTAACTCTTCTAAGTCAGGACCTAGGATGCTACAAGACCACACTAGAATGTTCAGAAACCAACATCGCATTTTATGAAAAATTTGGCTATGTGAAGGACAAAGAAGTATACATGCAGAACAGGCATTAGAGTGACCTTGTTCACATTTGTCGTGCTATCTTTTCTCACTCAGAACCACTAGAATTGTCTAATTTAAATGTGCACGAAAACGGCTCAATTTAATTAGGCCTTTGGTCGATATACTCAATCTTGCCTGCAAAAGAGGAGACAAGTCTTAGAAACTGTGTTTCCCCTGTCACTCATCTTGATCCTGTGACATGGTTAACTGTTTGTTGTCTAGCATCAAACATGACCGTGTAAAACATGATTCATTCGGACCCTGTCAAAATGCTTGCGTTTTTATACATAAGCACCCCTAACCACCCTACTAGCACTCAAAATTTAATAACAAGTTTGTGTGCAAAACAGTCACTTTCAGGAGTCAAGTATCCTTTTCTGTCAGTGCTTGCCTTTTAAAGGTTAGTGGCGAGAGGGATCAGTATGGCGCTCTGCCTATGGTAGTGATGGTGGCATTAAAGCCATTGGCTAGAGCTGTATTGTGGTTATTTGAGGAATTGTCATAGTATGAAAAGACAGTGATCTGACCATAGCTGTAGACAAAGCTGTTTTGAAGATATAAACTACTTTTATTTAATTTATTTATTTTTAGTTATTTTAACCTGCTAACATTCCAAAATTGTCAAAAATCCTTTACAGGAAGTTGTTTGACTTTGTAGGGTATGGTAAAAAAAAAATACAAGTGCTTGTTTTTGGACCAGACATACCAATCTTATTGGTGTCCAATCATGTGTGTGTTGAGTAACATTAGAGTGCAGTTCTTTGGAGAATTCAGAGGTGTCTTAAGACAAAGACCACCATGTGGTTCGGGTCAAAGAACAAACAAGTTGATTATTGTTTGGTCAATAGATTGCAGTTTCTCCTCCCAACAGCTTTCTTAGGTTGTGTCCATATTGGCACCTGTAGCTGTTGCTATGGACCGCCTATGCTTTATTTATGAAAATGCAAGCCGCAGCTGCAGCAGCTATTTCAAGACACGGACTAAGTTTCAAGTGCCTTATTTTCTATTTTTCTGTCGGGAACTTTTTACACACTTCATGCAGATGTATTTTCTGTGATTAAAATAGATCTAACACTGTTAAAATGTATTATTGAAATTATAAAAATCTCTTATTTAAAGAAAACTTTTCTTGTGTCACTCCCAAAAATCGTAATATGTAGAAATTTTTTCCAGGGTGTGACACAATTTGTGTTCCCTTGAATTAAGATGTGTTTCTTATTTCAAGAGCAAGTGAACGAACATAAACTTTACATTATATTTTTGTATAATTGACATACTTAAGAAAAGGCCTTCAATTTGTAAATATACATGTGCAATTTGATAAGCCAAGTAATACACTTGCATTGTATTTCTAATCTTAAACACGTTGAAGGTAATGCAGAGGGATCTAGTTGAATCCAGTTTGATCTAGAATGAACCTCTTTGTTTGATGCTGCCTTTTTCTTTGTGCAATCTTAAGGTTAGATAGTGAGTAGGGTTAAGTTACCATATATTATAAGAAAAGCTTTCTCCTGTTTTAAATCTTTGTATGAGAAGAGAACAGCTTTTAGGATGGGATTTGCAAAAAACAAATACAACAGAGGATATTTTAAAGATGTGGCATTGGGTGACAACAATTATTTTCCATAATACATTTGATGACACAGGGACAACACTGAAAGCAGATTGAAGCTCCATTCTTGATTTTCTTTTATTCAAATCTTTTAGCCGGCAAGTTTATAAACATTTTTTTTTCTTTTTCTTTTTTCATCAAAATTATTTAAGGACGAATCATTGGATAAGGCTCAAACCTGATACACACCCGAACTTATTTAATTTAAACATTTTGTATTGTCTATCGTTAAATAAAACTACTTAATAAACAACAAATAACAGACCATGGGACATGTGACATCACATGTTTACAAACGAGCTACAGAGCCTGGACTTCCCCAAGGGAAGATTGCACTGTTTTTATCAACTTTTGATGTGAAGAAAGCGGAACATCTCAAAACTTGTTAAGCTGTTACTTTTATAACCCTTGCACTTATGTGAACATTTATGACACCAAATCTAAAATGTTTGATATGTCCAGTGTAGTGTCTTCACTGTCTTGCCTATCAGAAAGGCCCTGGAATGTACCATTTGTAATCAAATGTTACATGGTCAAGAGGTACCTACATGTACACATATCTAGTAACAGGCAAGATGATTTTCTGTAATTATTGTTGGAAGAGATCATACCAAATTGAATCCTTGTTTGGGGGAAGGTAATTGTACTGTCTGTAATGACTCATGTCCATCCACCTGGTTTTTATTCTTGTTATTCCACTTCTGAGGTAAATGTACTCACAGATAAATGAAATCTTACTGGTTCTGGTACCAAGTGGACTGGATGATTGTTTTTTCATATATATGGGAAGACACCACACCCATGTCATTGGTATGTGACAATTTTATTATCAGATCAGATTAAAATAGGTTTATACTTGAGGCAAAAGCCATTGGGAGGTGAATTTCATTCCATGTACCTAGTACCGATACATATTGACCACTTAGTGGTCCAAGTTTCATTTTGTTGGTCAGTAAAAAAAAAAATACCTCAAAAATAAAGTAATTTACATGCTGAAGTGCCCTTTTAATTCAGAAAATTTAGTGATCAGAAAAAATTGCTGTACGCTTTTTATAGCCATTAAATAAATGACACATCAAGCTGTCATTTTTTTAAATGTTTTTTATTTCTTATATTTTTTCAAATTAGTCTTATTTTTGTATATTGGGTCTTCCTCCAATGTGATGGAATATTTTATTACAGTATTTAATTAATCACTTAATGAAAAATCTACCTTTTATGTGTCTTTGTGGTTAATCTTGTACAGTAGAAATTGACAACAAATCTTAAACGTTTTAGTATTAAAGGTACTATTGGGAATTTTTAATTTGTGAGATTGTTAGTTATTCATTTGTCTGACGTAATATTTGGTGTGTATAGAAGACAAAAGAAACAGTAGTTAATCATAGCTGGTTTGATTATAAGAAATCCTAACTTAGGCGATATTTTTGATCAATCTTAACATCTTATTTGGAAATAATTATACTAAACCTTGGCAGTAGAATACTTTTTTTAAAAGTTAATGTAAACATGAAATCTGATGTCGGATTGATGCAGCACAAAATCGTAACTTGGGTTCATTCTGAAGAGGTCAGTATGTACAAAATTCACTTGCGAAATTGAAAAACCAGTGAATACTATGCCAAGCTACTCTTTCACAAAATTATCCTTTGTGTGTACAAACTGGTTAAATTATACCCAAACAGTTTTTGTAAGGGAACATTTAAAGGAAGTAACACTGAAACTAATGTTCTGAAATCGTATTCTGTTCTTAAAATATTGTGGAGCAGATGGATAATTCTGCAATTGAACACATCATGAATGTTTTCAATTATTTAGCAATAAGAAAATCGTAGATAAAAATCAGCTTTTATGTTTGCTTGAGCAGACTTCAGTTGTACAGTTGACTCATAACACACCCTATGTAACTCTGCCTCTACCTGTAAAGCTCATAGGCAAATTCCTCTGAGTGTGTGGCATCATAGGATGCTGATATAGAGTCTATCTCTAAGGCAAATTCCCCATCAACGGCATCGGCCATTGTCAGTCCGATGGAGTTGACCAACTCCATGTCCACAGCTGCCTGCTTATCCTGAATCCGCCCACGGCTGGACAGGAAGAACTTAGAAAAAGGAATCTGTTGGGAAATCAGACAAATAATTCTATTCAGTTTCAATTTCGCTTTGGAAACATGTTCTCTTTGTATGCAAGGACAATCTAACTTTCTATAGCTGAAGTTAGAAAATAGAAACTTCCTGTTAACTTCCAACCAATGAGACTTCTTCTTTTGTTGTGAAGTTGTATAAACTTATATGACATCTCTCATATGACAATCTACTACTTTAAAAGCAGCTCATCATGGTAGCTGATGTAAATTATGCATGAATTCTGGGATGGGTTTAATTTTCCTTCTTTTTTCCACCCCTGGCACTGTATTGGTCAAAATTCCTAAAAATAGGGTATCCAAGAACCTGTTAAGTTCATTGGAAAGACGGCGTTAAATTCTAGTATTTCTGCAGTTATCCAGTATTTCTTCACTTCTTCAGTATTTTTCACTTGAGGAAATGGTTGGGTGTCCAAACTAGAAATGGGCACACAACTACCCCTCTGGCTAAACCCATGGCTTCCATTAGGGGGCACAGAGGGAATGGGGGATTTTCAAGATGCTACTACTAGGTGGCAGCAGACTTACCAGGTAAATCCATTGATCTCGGTAATGTGCACACTCTCAGAACTAAGCGAACAATGGAAGATTACCTGGTCAGTCTGCTGCCACCTAGCGTCCCAAAGTCTCCAAGAGAGTAATCTTTGTGCAAGTCTAAAATTTCATGATGTGATTTCTGAGATTCCATGTACTCACATTGACATCCTGCCAATAGGGTCCACCTCTTGTGAACAAGAAATAACTCCAGATGTCATCATGGTA
>JAUELU010000002.1:8864997-8891222 GCA_032357145.1 Evasterias troschelii
TGTTGTTTCATGTATATGTTGGGATACACCAAGTGAAGATACTGGTCTTTGACATTTACCAAAAGTATAAACTCCCTGCAATTGTTCTTTGTTCATCCCAAAATGAGTAATTAAATGATTGAGAAATAAAGGTCAAAACTAAAATGAATCTGTTATATCTTTGTTTTTTTTCCCCAACAGTTGCATTCCGTATGTATGACTTAGACAACAGTGGCGCTGTGACAAGAGATGAACTGCTAATTATTCTTCAAATGATGGTGGGATCAAACATAACTGAAGAGCAACTCGGATCTATCGCAGATAGAACCATCGCTGAGGCAGATGAGGATGCCAGTGGTGCTATTACATATGAAAACTTTACCAAGGTAAGTGTTTGTAGATTAAAAGTTATTTAGACTATTATGAAACCCTACCCTTCAAAATCCAACTGCGTGTTTTGTTTGATTCTGTTCATCTAATGACTGCACTAGTGAACTGTTCATTGGATCAGGCATACCACTATAATCAGAGTCCAACAGTTTGGATGTTGAGTTACCAATATACCAGTCAATGGTGGATTTCGTTAGAGTGATAAGAGATCATGATAGATGACGTTAGGGAGGTGTGAGACAGATGGGGTTAATATTACAGTTTGTCTACACTCAGTTCTTTGTAAACAATATAATATTGTAGTGTCCCCTTACAGGGGGGCAGTGCACTTAGACAAGCCTATCCTGACCCCTATTTTGGGAGTCAAAATGTACACAATGGAATTGACCCTCGAAATAGTGGAAATAGTAGACATGCGTTTTGCATAGATGCATTCCGAGTCTGCAGGGGTCCATACCTTGAGAAGTTTGTACAGTTTGTACGAATAAAAGCTTTGTATTCATGTTGCTTCAATGTCGATTAATTTGGGTTCAAGTGAAAGTGGTGCTAAAATTCCAGAGGAAAAAGCTGTATTTCCCCCCTATTTGTTTTACTAATAGTATTTTCAAATTTTTCATCTATCATGTGTGACATGTTTGACAAGCAGTTTCTCTCATCTTTAAAGTCTGTAATTGTAAAATACGTCAAAGCCTTCTTATTTGTTCTCCTTTTCTTCTACCATCAGGCTCTTGAGAGATCAGATGTGGAGCAAATGATGAGCATTCGGTTCCTGAATTGAAGACGCATCCTTCCTTGCTCTCTCCATCCCTGGTATCCTGTTTTCTGTGTAGTATCTTTTGTATTGTAATTTAAGTATACAGCAACAGAATTTGAAGATTCTAAATATCTCCCTGATTGTTGTATAAAATCTCCCTGATTGCAAGATGCTAATGATGGCAGCTCTGAGTTACTTTATACCATTCCTCAAATTTCTCAGGTCCCTGGGGGAGTATCGTTTTGTTTTTCGGAAAGAATAAATTCAATTTCATCCTGTATTTTTTCAAGCAAGGCACCATACCAACCGGTGAAAACTTCATCAAATTCATTGGTCAAGGTTGAGTTCAGAGGAGGAAAGATTTATGTTTCGTCACCGCTTATTTTTGTAGTTGCAACCAAAATAAGCAGCAGTAATTTGCAGGTCTTTAAACTTTATTTTCTCAACTTTGGCATTATTTCAAATGAAAGTATTGCTTTGGAGGATCGGTATTATTGTGAAATGTGTAACAATGTGCTCTCAGATTACAACTAAATAATGTTTTAATTGCTTATCCAGTAATTTGCCTTACAGCATCTCAGCACTGAAATTGAAGAATTTTGAACACTAGGTGGCAGCAGACTTACCTGGTATAATTCCTTTATTTTTTATGCAATTCTGAGCATTCTTGCATTTCTGAGTACAATTAATTAAGCTGGATATTCTGCTGCTACCTGGTGTCCTCTAAGGTCTTCCATTGATATAATATCATGCAAAAGACCTTACCTGGAGTAATTACATAGCTTGCTGTTGTATGTTTGTGGAGACGCAACATAAGGAACAACTCATTTTAGACTTCCACAACTTTATTCTACAATTTCTGTTCTTATAATAATTAAACACACTTGCTATCACTCAACTAAACTGATTATTACACCATGAAACTAAGGCCGTATGCAAAAAATTTATATTTGTCTTATGAAATTATCGGATACAACACTTCGTTTTTTTTTTTGGGGGGGGGTTCTTTTTTTGAGGCATTATAATTGCTGCTTAAAAAAATAAGATGGGCTTTAGAGGCGTCATCCTGTAAGCTTTCATTGAACAGTGTGTTGATTGGATTCTTACCTTTGACCCAAATTGTGGCTGAAAACATTTATTAAGCCATAGCTTGCAGATGGCATGCTTGCCTCTGTAGTTTGTGTATGTTCTGTAGAGCTCATGCTTTGTACAGCTAAATTGTCAATGGTAATAATTTGCTGCACAGCATTGTTCAGAAAAAGCAGATAAAGAAAGAGAAAGTGGATTATATTTGATTGTCAATGATATTCGATAACTTTATAATAGAAGGAAGTATGTTATCTTGTATCTTGCTTAGAATATTAGTATCAATAATATTGACCTGTCTGTTTGTCTTAGTTATAATTTGCTTCACGGTGTAAATTTATATTTAAAAGAATATGTCTATTTTTTAACTTGAAATTTTTAAATATTTATGTAGGATTAACGTTTCATCTTGGAATGGTACTTTTATGGTACATTTCTTTATGGTTGCTGACCTGCGTCACATTTACATTTAATATTTGTGTTATTTTGTGAAATAAATAAAGAAATGAAAAATCGAAAACATTGTTAAAAATAACTACTGTCTCGAATGATGAATCTTGTAGTAAAGTATTATGACTGTTGCGTCTTTTGCACTGAAATGCGGACAGTGGGCTGAACTTGAGAAAATTAGAACTGCCTTGACACACCATAGAACCTGCATCTTTGACCAATGGAGCAAGGACCAGCAGACTGAGGACCAGACTGGCTGAACTGTCTTTGAACTTGCAAGTCCTTTTTTTATTCCCCCTTGGTTTTAATTAGCCTTCATGACACATAAAAGAGGCCTTTTCAGCGACCTCCATTATTCTTCGTATTACGAACTCTAGATACGTACTTTTGTCAACTAAAGAGGGCGCTATCATATTTGTGGTGTACATCATTTTGTACATTAACATGTAAAATACGCTCGTTTTTCACACAGTACGTACTGCATGCTATATGCTGCTGCTGCATGCCAAAGTAACTCAGCAAACCTGGGAACCTCCGAAGCCGGCTTGTGCGAACCGCTCAGAAAAATAGCTTTCGACCAGCACTATCAGATATATTTTAAGTACTTTTATTCATTATCAAGTATTCTTTAGTATAACATGGAGGAAGCACAACTAGATCAGCTGGTGGAAGAAAGGATTGAACTTGAGAGAGGAACAACAGGTTTGTATTTTTTACATTTTCTGAAATTTGCAGTTTTCAGTTTGTCAATTTGTAAAAAAAGTGTAGTGCTTTATTACACAGTGTACTTTGTATCTTTTCTTTTATATTATAGTTGGGAACCGTTAAACTGCATTTGACACTTCATGTTCATGCCCGTTTATAATTTTCAATACTCGCCTAAGTTTAAGTTTATGTCACCAATGACTACAAAAATGTTCTAAACTACATAGGGGGCCTAGTACATGTGAGGTCTTCTGATATGAATATTTTGATTGATCTTGATGTGTCAAACAGATTGAAAACCAGGATTCAGGAATTTTGTTTGTATGATCCGACAACCACTTTTTTCATTCAATATGAAATAAAATGGTATCTTATTTACTCAAATGATTGCTTTTGGTAACACTACAGTTCGGTACATGAAGTATTCTGAAAATTTGTTGTGCCCATCTACATGTCTCTTCGATATTATTTGTCTGGACTTTATTTAGCTTCTTGAGTAGTCGTTTTCCTGTATTAACCGGCAGTAAAAATATTGTTACAACAATGAAACCCTTCCTTGAAAAAGATAATAAATGGTACAATTAGCACCGGGATTTTGATTGTTGTGTGAGAAAATATGACTTCCGACTGTACTTGACTTATGAGTAAGCATTTTCTGTGAAACACAAAACCTTTGCTGGCTGTGAGCTCTGATTCTTGCGCTGGTACATGTGTAACTCAGAATGTTGAACTACCTTACATAGAGCAGAATACATGTACAATGATCAAAACAATGGTGGCAACCTGTCTGTTCTTGTAACATGCCACAGTCAAACAAAAACAGGAAAAATTGGAATCAGGGGTTACACAATAAACCCCAGGAAAAAAGGGTTCCTGGAAAAGAGTTATAACAAGGCATTTTTTCCAATACCTCGTGTCCCTCTTTGCATGGGCGAAATGAAGCGTAGCATACTAAGTGCTGTAGATGCATGCCTTTGCACGTTATACAATGGAATGTCCGGGTTATCCTGATCAGCCATCCGGCTGGCAGCAAAACATTGAGGGTGCTCGAAAGTTGTGTTTGTCGTATAAACCAGCCTCCGTAAGCCGGTCCGAACAAATTTGGCTGATAAACATGTTATCCAACTTGAAGTGGTTAAAATACGAGTGAATGACATTGTCATTCCCGTCATAGTCTACATGTAGGACTACATGTAGGGGCTCACACACACAAAAATTGCACGATTTGCTTCTTGTGTAAGTTTTTGCACAGATGCAATTTAGTTTACCTCAAAGAAGGCCAAAGAATCAAGTCTTTTCACTTATCAAAGCATGTATCTTAACTTTAAGTTCTAATCTACATACATGTAGGTTAAAATTTAAAGTTAAGATACATATTCTAGAGTATTACTGTACATGTAGGCCCAAGCCTCTCTTGGTAAAAAATGGTAGTGCAATGCAATACAGTGTTCATTTTGCTTAAATTGTCAATTGACATATAAAGAACACAGCTTGATAAAACTGATTAAAGTTAGTATGAAAATTGAATTTTGATAATTTTATCGGACAGCTGCAAACATAGAAAGGGCATTTGTTAACCTTTCTCTCAAAAAATTAATACTATCTGTAATGGCGGCTGCAATACTGCTGGTAGACCCCATGCCATTGCTGTGATGCCCTTTGAAATGTTTCAGAACAAACTTTTATCCTTATTAAAAAATTGCCTTGCCCGTACAACTTACAAGGTCTAATGACTGTCTTCATTTATCCCTAGTGACACTTTAGATAATATGACACATAAAGTCTCCACACGTGAACCATCAAGCAGCGTGACACACAAAACTTGCACTGACTTCAAATGCTTAACTACATTGTACTATCCACCCATAGTCTGCTCTATGTACCGGTACGGTAGTGCAAAATTGGTTGTAAAGATACAGTGCATTTAGAAGCATCAGTTGCTTTAAAGGGACACGTTGCCATAAACAGATAAATGGCCGACCGTGTTAGTTCGCAAAGTAAAAGGAAAACCACGCAATTTCGAGGCATATTTGTGTGGATCATTGTATTCTACTTTTAAAACATCTTTCTAACCATGCATTTCATAACAAACAGTTACAATTGTCTTTTATTAGACCAACTCGCCCGATCCAAGGCAACGTGTCCCTTTAAGAAGCGCATTTTACAGTATAAACAGGGACTCAAAAAATGGTGCAACCAAGATATATCATGGGGTGTAGATGGTGACTCCAGGTGTCGGGCCAACAGCAAACCTGATATTGTAGCAGTGTTGCGAGTGGTTCACATCCAAACACTAAAAGATTTAACACCAGGTGTATTGGGGCAACAGCAAACCTGATATTGTAGCAGTGTTGCGAGTGGTTCACATCCAAACACTAAAAGCTTTAACACCAGGTGTATTGGGGCAACACCAAACCTGATATTGTAGCGGTGTTAAGAGAAGTTCACATCTAAACACTAAAAACTTGAATGTTCAATTTTAGAGCTTAGTTATAAAACTTTAATATTATAAATCTTTATTGTAGGTCTGGGTTTTAATATCAAAGGAGGTCGTGACCAGCCACATGTACCTCGTGATTCTGGGATCTTTGTCACTAAGATCAGAGATGATGGAGCAGCAGCTAAGGATGGCAGTCTACAGAAAGGAGATAAGATTCTAGAGGTACAGTACATTATAGGAAATGGGGGTCTTTGCTTTGTTATATTAGTGAAATGGTGTGATTCTTAGTTTTCACTTTTGAAGAGAGAGGATTCAGTACATGGTTTCTGTGTATATCATGTCCATGTATATGGTGGAGGGCCTACGAATTTGGGATGTTTCATAAATGTGTCTTTTGAACGTTACATGAGTGATACTTGAGAATTTAACAAGTTTTTGACAGTGATCAATCAACAAGGTAATGATGTGTAAACTACGTACATTAGTAAACCATGTGAATGTGCTGTTTGCAGAGAGGTGACTAAATCAGAAGTGTGCATTACTACATGTATGGCAGTTTGAGCAGTCTCAATTCTTCACCATTATGTAATATAAACACAATGTCAACAAAAACCCTATTGATTCAGATAAGATTGCCATGGTTAGTTTATCCGTGCACTGCACAGAGGCAGTATTGAATCAAACATGGGCAAAACCAGGGAAAAGTTAATGTTGAATGATATGAGAGACATACCATTTGGATGAACGATTGGTTTTATACTTGAAAGAAGAAGAAAAACAATACTGCATGAAGTTTAAGTTTCACCATGCACAAAACCATTCCCAATATTTTTAGTACATATTGATCACACTTATGGTGCGCAGGGTTTCTAAGAATAAAATGTTTGTTCATCTAGCCTGCTGATCAATTGTTCCTTAGCTAAAAAAGGCCCCACAAAAAGTGCATACATATTGTATCATTTCAATTTCAATTTCAATAGTTGCCCCTTGCTCTTCCTACTCATTGATAATTTATTATGACATGATGACCTTGGGTCAGTTAGAATTATCATACATTTTCTGACAACCATACACAGTACATGTACATGCATGTACATGTAGGCCTATATACATGAATAGTAGTGCCCCCACACCCACAGTAGTGGGATTATATTTTGGTCTTGATTTTGCGAGTCTGATGATCATCGGCTGACAGGAAACTTGCTTATTACAGGAATTATGTTCCACCAGGCAAGATCAAGCAGCCAAAATTATACTTTGAAAGTGCTGACAAATGTGTGAAGAAATTTTTCATGAAAACAGCTTTCCAGTCAGTTGCGCTTTAGAGTGACATGGAGCGCATGTTTTTACTTTGAAAGAAATGTACATGTTCGGCCGTCGAATTCACCAAACTCTTCCTAACTTAGGACTAGTCCTAGGCAACGCTAAGAGATAGGACTAGTCTTAAGTTAGGACGAGTTACTCGTCCTAACTCAAGATGGGATTAATCCTAGCGTTTCGTGAAATCGGCTGCAGGGAGGTGTCAAAATCCTTCTGAATCCACCCAGTCTAAATGATAGCCCTTTAAAATGATACCCTCTGAGCTTCCGTCAAGTTTGGTTCTTAGGATCATATTTCAAATTATATCAAACCAGTCCGTTTGAAAAGGGTTATTAACTTGATTGGAATGGTGTGTAATTGTACTTGGCGGATTGTTATTTAGTCTTATTTACAATGTATCCTTATTTATCCATGTACTGTAGTTGTACTGTTGTACACTGCATAACTTATATAAATTGTACTTTCCCTTTCAAATATTTTCATGTGCAGTTCTACATTGGCAGTTAAACTTTTTAAACTGAAAATTAGACATTTCAATTAATTGGCAAAGAAATTTCCTGTTAATTTTGTTTTTCTTTTCATTATGGCTATTTGTTCGTGTTAACTTTATAAGAAATTATGTTCATGAGTTGTACAGTGTGAGTGAAGCAGAATAGAACCTTACATTATGTAATGTGCTCTACATGTACATTACTTTTTACTTCACCTGTACGTATGTGAAGTAAAAAGTAACATTTAAAAAGTCGCATTTCAGAGGTACGGGAACACGTACATGTATGTCCATGGTATGTCACTGCATCCCATCTTCAGGGAGTTGATTGATATGTGATTTCAAAATGTGAATAATCATGAATAATGTATGGATACTCTGATCAAGTTATAGAAAAGTTCATTTACATGTACATGTAGGCTTGTACTTTTTACTGTAAGACCTTGTTAAGTCCAACAGCTTCTCTTGAAACTTTTCCACAAGTTACGTTCTCCCTCCCAAAAGGGGAAACACAGGATGAATTTTGATTATGAACTCATGTTAAAAATAGATGCGGGCAAGTCTAAGTTAGTTGTTAGTAGTGGCCGTTGCCAACGTGCGGTAATTGCAAATTGACCTTTCCCCAAGGGTGACCCCTGTTGAACGTCACATTGAAGGCCATTTTTATTCCCCTGCTCTTCCTGCAGATAAATGACAAGGATGTACGGAATGTACCTCACCAGGATGCAGTCAATGAATTTGTGAGTGCGGGGGAGGCAGTCACGCTGGTTGTACAACACGGTGCTGAAGACTTACTAAGGGTATGTCAAAGTGACTTTGCTTCTTGTAAGACGGAGAGAGGTTGAGGGCGGGGGTTTATAGGGTAGTTGTCTGGCCTAGAGGGGGCATCGTGTTCCATGCACTTTTGCTGGAAAGAAAACAAGAACAAATTGAAACAGCAATGAGCGCAATTAATAAAGATGCATTTTCTAGGCATATAAAATGCAATAAGAAACAATTGAAGATGCAACACACATGTAATTAAGTGCCAGCTGACTTGCCAAGTAAATTAAAAATTCCTGGGAACGTGTACATGCTCAGAATTTTATCAAGAAATGTTAACATCTGCTGCCAGCTAGTTTCAAAGTCTCATTTGAAGAAGGTCACAGCCTCAATAATGGGTGCATGCCTGTTCTTGCAAAGATTTCATTTTGAAAAATATAATGCATAGAGTTAACGCTTTGCAGGTCTTTCACTTGACAAAGCGCTGGACATAAATTATTTTGAAATGTATCAGTGGCTGTCGATCTTTCGCTGTAACAGGAACACCAGGAAAAAACAAAATGTTTTACATAGACCCATCATGTGGCTGTGCAAACAATCAAAACAACATTTGTAGTAGTCTTTGTTGCTAAAAGTGCAATTCGCTACCTACCTAGTTCTACTACCTGTACTAGTGAAATGTGACATAAGCTGGCATCAATGGTGAAGTCAATACCTCTGTTCCCAATAAGCCATTTTGTAATGTTGTGGTGGAAACAATTCAATTGCAATGTTCAATTTGGGTAAACGTGTCTGTACATGTATACACCCAAACCAAACAGTGTACTCCTATGGTGTTCGCTGTATCTCCAAAAGACTAATGCCTGCGAATTGTTTTTCGTTAGAACTCAGATAGTATGACCTTCATGACCTTACATGTACAGTGTTCTGTACTCTTGATCATTGTTTCTGTCATTAAAGGGACAGCATGGTAGCTGATATTTTATCTACTGTTCTCTTCCAACAGGAAAGATATGACAGATCTGTCAAAGCCAAGGAAGCCAATGCCCCCTCCAGTTCATATCGGAAGTGGATAGCCCTTGCTAGCATTGGAGTGGCCACTGCCGGGGTAATATATTTCATAGTAAAGCATCGTAAACACTGAGGCGTGTCGGTCAGACCTTTTCACATTGGAATCCATCTCATTCGTGATAATTTCGTCAACGAATCAGAACGTGCAGTCAAATATCTTGTAACTACTCGACGCATCCGACCTCTCTGCGAAAAGAAAATATTTGTTATGGAAGCATTATGTATACATTTATACTTTGCTCCCCAAAATGGAGAGTTAAATAGCAATTATATTTTACAATGGCAGTATGATTCAAATCAAACTTTAAGAGTCATTTTAAACATACATACATGTATTGTACATGTACAATGTATAGTTTAATACATTCTTCAGCTCTAGCAAAAGAGTGTTTCCAGTACACATGGTACAAGTCCTTTCCAGAAATAAAATAATGGAATACTTTCATTTGATGTGACCAAGGCTTGGTTTCTAACAACACAGAACGTCATCTTCAGATGAGTTATTAAATGAATCAGTCTCAGCCTCGCTACTGTGGACAGCAAGCCATATCAATACCTCTCGTCACTGACCCCCTGGTAGGGATCTACTGACAAACAGAGTTGATTTGTTCTTGACTGATTTGCCTGTACTCTTGTTAAAAAACTTTTGAGCGCTTTTATGGCACTTTTATGGCATATATACATGTAAGGACGCTTAGCACCTGTCAAAATGCAAATCAAAATGCAAGTTTTCATGTTTTTACATGGTCACCCTAAACTGCTTACAGTTAGAAGATCAAAGAAGAATGAGAGGGGACCAGTTGCTTTATGACTTGATGCCTCTTTGCGGGCTACCACACTTGAACATGCCCATAGAACACATCGACCATATGCCTAATTAAAATGGTCCGTACATATACTGTACATGTACATACATGTAGTATGGCACATTTAAATTAACCAATACCAGGGGTTATAAGCGAGCAAGGTGTGCTGGAAAAAAAATGACTTGGTGAGATCGATTACCCCTGGGGTTGAGGTCGAATTAGTTGTAGCCCATGTTCATGGTGTTCAAATTGATGGCTATGGCTAAGGCTGGATTGCCATATCATCATGCAGTGAAGCATAGGACATCATTACTCCTTAGCAACAGTTGTAGCCGTAGCTGTAGCTGCCAATTTGGATACAGCCTTAGTAAACCTTTATCTTGTTGTAACCATCTGTGTCCAGTCCCCTGTCAACCATATCAATACCAATTAACCAATTATGCCAGAAAGGGACCTGACTGTTTTCCTTTTATCCTTGGTTTGGTGACATTGGTTTGAAGGGGAGAGAGATAAGATGGCTGCACCAAGGTCTTTTACAAGGCAAACTGTGACGCCACAATAAAAACTGCTGGGGAGATTCATCATAAGGTCAAGTGTGTTTTATGAAATCAAGCCAAAGTTACAAAAGTGGCGCATCATATTTGCCAGACTCTAAACTAAGAACCATGCACTAAAAAAAAAACACCCCGACATAGCGGTGTTTTGATTTTTTTGTAAGAAATCGTTTCTGTAGATAAAAGAGATTTGACTGCACTCGGGATAAACGTGAACATCTCCAAGAATACTCTTTGTACTCCAGTTTTGTGTGTATTCCTTTGAAGATGTTCTGATAGTTTGAATGTATACTTTACATGTAGATGACTGTTTTATTAAGAAATCTTCCATAAATGGTTCTAAATCAGACATATATAAATTATTGTTGATGTTAAATTCTTTCTTTTGTTTTGGAATGATTCAAATTTTACACTGCTGTTTCTTGAACAGATTTTAAGGAGAAGTTGACCTACGTAAAAACCACATGTTTGGCTTAAGGTCAGGTAGCTATTCAGTAACTTAATTGTTATGACTTACTTTTCCAAGATGAAGGTAGTAAAAGACCCAGACACATAGAAAGGTTGAAAGTTTGAAAGGTAAAGCCTGGTTCAAGCAAAATTTTGATGTCACAAATTCACAACAAATACTTTGTTTAAGTTTAAATGTACTCAACTCAAGCGAAATATTCGTTGCGAAGATAGAGATGTGACATCAAAATTGGCTTGGCTTTCAAATAAAGTATGAACCAGACTTTAATTGAGGTTAAAAACTTATAAATTAATAGGACAAACTATCAAACCACCAGAATAGTAAACTTATACACTTGTCTAAACAGTTGTTTGTTTTAAATATTCATTATTATTTTCGGGGTAAAGACTGTGTTCTGGCTTCAGTGTCCAGGGCTCGATTTCACAAACAGTTGCGATTGGTCTTAAGTGCAAATCACTCTTAACTGCTAAGCAAAGTGTGATATCACAAAACAAATCCACTATGGTAATACTGACAACTCATCTTAAGATGAATCGTAGTGCTTTGTGAAGTCGACCGCAGTTTGAAAAAATGTTAACACTTACCTTCATGTGACATACAATCAATATATTCACCTTTCTTGTAATCATTGTTTCTGTTGATATTTGCTTTATTTGTAAAAAGGAATAAAAAAGCAATGTCATTTTCTTGTGATTGGCCAGGGGTGATTGGGTAACAGCTGTCAATGGCCTACCTCACAAATATCATTAGAACTCAGTATACAACAAATGATTAATACTCTGTGTTGATATTCTTCAGCACCATTTTGAGGAGGTTCACTGGGAACTTTACCACCAGAACATTAACCACTGACTTTGAAATTGCAAACGCCAAGCACTTTTCAAAAGAAATAAACCGAACTATGCTTTGGTTTTTGAAATGACTTCTGAACAAAGACTTCACCCAATGTATGCTTTATGGTGAACAAGAACAAAATAGCCGTTGTAAACTGCCTACCAACCAAAATGACCAGTTGTCACAAAGTTTGCAATTGACTTTCGGGTTGATTTGATCCTTATGTTTTCATGTTCAATTTTTTGTTCGTAAATGTTGTGTGTGTGTTTTGGAATTATCAGTTGAGATTCATAATTTGAAGTTTGTACCAGACACTATTCAGTTGCTTTCAGATGAGGACTTTTAAATGTACATTAAATTTAAGAACAATATGTATAATTATCCAATTAAAAGTATGTGTATACCACTGACAAGTACACATGTTAGTTTAGTCAAACTGCTGTTAAAATGTTCAATGAGGAAAGGCTATTAACTATGTACAAAATATATTCAATGTTTAACTGTTGGTATTTAATGTCAATAGTTAAATTGGAGTTCATTGTTGTAAAATGGGGTTTTGATCTTGTTTACAAAACCCTGATGCAAGACTTACACTATATAACGATACATGTTAAGTTGGATTTGAAAACTTTGCAAGTTAGAATTGGTAGTGCACCATACACACGAGTCTCTCTTGCATGTCTTATGAGTTGTGATGGCGATGATAAGAAGCTAGTGGGTGACTGGGTGTAACAACTCAGCGTTTCAATCAGATTTCTTTGATCATCTTCATGAGAAAAGCTTAAATCTGATACTTGTTAATACTGAAGACTTTTTTCAAAACCCTACACTTACCTATACATTGCTTTCAGTCCTTTCTTATTCACACATGTATAGTTATACAGCACAGTACAAGTTACCAGTGAGTTAGATTACCTTTAGCCGTGTGAACAGTGTCATTGAAATATCCTGTCTGCTCTTTTCTTGTACATTTAAAGTCTAACAATGGTTTTAAGTTCTGTGAGTCAGTTTATAAAATAAAGGTACATCATTGGTGTTTGCAAATGTGAATAAATTCCCATAATTCCATTTAATTCTGCTGGTCATGTTTTGATGAGAACAAGAATGTCAGGGTTTTGTACACACTGATTTGGGACTCATTGCGGCAGTTGAAACTCGCAACAACTTTAACAGTACATTTATTTCTGACAGAAATAGTTCTCTGGACGACTTGTACAGATATTAAATTTATATTTGTTTGCTTTCAGATTGAAACCAGCCTGGTTTTTTCTTCTCTTTTTGTATGCATAACAATCTTGTACTTTGTCTTCAAAAGTAGGTCTGATACTGGTTTTTATCTACTTGCCTTTTGGTGAGTTTTGATATTCAATTTTTTGAACATACTTGTATTCTGATCAAATAATTCTTCAGGGTGCTTTATTGCCATTACCATCTGTATAACAATGAGACATTCATATAGAAATGTTTTGGGTCATCACCAAAGTATAACCCTACCCTTAAGAGCCCTATGGGGGGAAAAACACTGTGTCTAGCAGTCTCTCTGAACTTGACTGGTTCTATAAATAGAGTAGAGGAACCAATGACTCACTCCAGCATGCTAGGTCACATTTGATCACAGGGGGAAGAGGGGGAAGCTATCCATGTACTTGGTGCATAACCGTCAGAGTTGGAATGAACAGGTTGTATTGTTTCAACCTCATTACTCAGAAGTCATTGTAGAAGTCCCTGTTTTTAATTTTTTTTTTCATGAAACATTTTGTGCATAACTCGGACTTGTTGAAGGTTTGTAAAGAGGTTATACAAAATCTAAAGACTAGATCGGTTTTTATTTTATACATGTAATTGTGAGTGCACATGGTTTAGACGAGATATTTGATAAACAAATATTTAAAAGGAAAGAAATCCCAAGAATTGCTGCTTTGAATGGGATTCAACCTAGAGATAAGTTAAAACTATGACAGTGTGTCGTGTGGTTTTAGAACTTAGATTAGGTTTTTTTCTTTAAATTTGATGGAGATGTTTGGGAAGCAGAACATTTGATATCTGCTGTTGTTATCGTTCTGGAAAGTTAATGGTTTAGGGATTTTGCAACTTGTTTGTTGACTTTTGAACATACTGATTAGACCATTATCATGAGGCAGCCATCTTTGTCTTAGTCCTTGAAGGCAATAACTGTAACAACATGTTTCTACGAAAAAGTTACAGACTATTTGCCCATCTAGCCTTAGTTAAGAGAATCAAAGATGTCTGCACTATGATCCATGTCAATGTGGGTATGTACTTGAAGATACAGAGGGTCAAGGTATTTCTTGGTGCAATAGGTCAATCACGTTATCCCACAGGACCTGTAGAATGTTGATTTTCTGATACTTGCCACATCGCTTATCTTTATCTCTGGAAATCAATAAAGGATATTGCAATTATAAAGATGTGTTGTTTTGTGGTGTGTTTCTTTTTTGTTCGTTGCTTTTTTAATTGATAATTTTAGATAGTGTTGCCCCAAGTGACCGCCTTTCTGTTTACGAGTTGGTGGGATACATAACAACTAGAAAATGCCCCTGCAACTGTGAGGTGATAGTTGAAAGTATAGTAGCACATGAAGGGGTTGGGAATATACATGTATTCTGACAGGAACTCCTCATTTTAGTGTTCAGTTTGTGTAAGTAACCTGACTATTACAATTTTTGTTTAGGTTGCTTTCGAATTGTTTATACACTAAATCTTTATAAATTGTCATTTGTTAACTCATTGTAATTTGACTGCAATTCAGTCTTTGGCTGCGATGGTCTTTTCCCAATTAACCATTTCAAATCGGACCAAATACAACGAAGTTTACATAGTTTCAGATTGACCTTCATCACTGGTTTAACTGTTTCTACCGATAACTTATTGTACTTTACTATAACTAAAGGTCAAAGATCACTGAAGAAAGTAACTCATTTGATGAAGTGGCTTTATCCAAGAAGTTATCTTCTTTGTTTGTTGAACAATCAAGTCTAGATTGAATAAATGTCACAGAATCAGGTTGGCTTGACCCATGGAGGAAGTGGAGGAAGGAATATTCCTTGACCATAAACTTTCCTCCATGGCTTGACCATGGCTTGATCGGGTCCAGGGTGAGTTGCTGATGGGTGATCTTGCACCGACTACGGCCACCGCGTTGACCGCATCAGAGCAGGTGAAGGCTTTTTTAAGGGTCCGTCCATTATCTTCATGATCCTTAATTAAGGATATTACACTAGCCCGTAATACTTTCTTGGGAAACAAATATTTCCGGTTTGCTGTGTAATGGTTATAGACTTGATGAAGTTTCATGAAATTATTATCAGTCAATTTTTCCCATGTTGTAAAATAAAGTGTAGAATAAAAAATTGCGGGAATAAAAAATTGCGGGGTCTATAATTGCCACGAAGGTAGTTTAGAATTACATAAAATGCAACGTCTTACTTATCAAACAGCATGGGAGAGTAATTGGAGTTTTTAATTAGTAATGACACCATCTTTTAAGTAGTTTTATAGGCCTAACTGAGCCTTTTATTTCATTGTAGTAGGATTGTATACCCTTTCCGTAACTGAACGAGTGGTGGCAGTATTCATTAAACTTGACTTGTATTTGCGGCAAGAATGAAACTGTTCGGTGGTCAAACTTAGATCATTAGGACGCAATTATTAACCCAATTTGGCAACGGAAACATTAGCAGAACGATTGAAGATTGTACCATGGAGGCAGAAACAGTGGGGCACATCATGTGGTAGCCTGTGGAAGTTGTTCACTGTCGTCTGTCTATTTGATCATAGAATGGTTTGGTCAACCCTTGCCGTGTGGTGGTCAACACCGTATGTTTCGGACGTGACCCAATGTCGACCTGGTCCTTGCTCTAAGGTCGAACCAACTACCGGGTTGGTTACAAACCCTTTGTTTCCCCGAGCTGTTGGACTGCATGCCGAGTCAGTGCTTTAATTCGTTGAGATGGAGCTAGGCTGCATTAAAAAGGTATTTGGTGACTTTATTTATTTTCAAAAAATTACATTTGGAGGTATCATCACAGTCATTCATTCAACACAAGTTAATTTGTTATACCGTCGAGTCGACATGACCGTCTCATGTATAGGCTACAGGCCCGGGCTATTTATGAAATGAAAAAGATTGCGTCAAACATCAGAAAATTAGATTCAAAATGTCCCCAATTGTGATATAATTGATTCTTTATTGAATAGGCTCCACTGTCATGTCCCGAGCGTCAGCTATCTATAGAAATTCAACCAAAGCTTGAACGGCTCTAAGGTGGTTCGCCGACCACCGACTTCGTTCTTTACAACAGCTTTGTGTCTTGGTGATACCGGTACCCACTCTCACAAACCGCATTGTTACGCAGGTGTGAGTTTTTAAGTCATCGGAGTCCAGACTCGAGCTGCTCCATGGGTTTAATGAGAAACACCGTTTTATTGACTGATGCCTAATTCGTAGGTGCAACTTTAACCGCATAGCCCTACTTCACTTCTCTTGACAAGGCCTAATGAATTAACTAAATGCCCTATTTCTTTACAAAACACATTTGTAAAAATTTGCCTTCATTGTGTCGACATAATAATAAACTGTTCTGAAGGTAACTGTAGCATCAATAAAGGTTCCGTGTCTTTGATAACAGTTTTTTGTTTCTTTTTGTAAGAATGGCTGTAGGCTATTAGGCGTATGTAAGGGAGTCCAGCCGTTACGCACGCGTTCACACTCGGTTTTACTAAAGATAATTTTAAAAAATTTGACAAAATTGTGCACAGATCAGGTCAAAAGCTGAATAGTATAGAGAATACTTCTCTATTTACAATTATTTTCTTCTTCAGTTTTTCAAAACGGTACTATTTTTCAGCCTTTTGAATATAGAGAAATAAGTTTAACTCGAGTTCACAGTGTTACATGTCAACAATGAAGGGCACGTTCTCATCCACAAAACGTTGACAATCATTATTAATCCTTCAAACCGGGTTAAATCCCGTGAAGTTTAGTTTAAAACACGAATGTGTCAACAATTGCAATTGTGCGATTATCAGAAATAGGATAATGGATAAAAATCATCAGAAAAGGTGGGACACAGCCGTGAATCGGGTCCCCTCATGGTATCACGCCTTGAATGGTGATGAGAACTGATGGCTGCCCCTGCTCCATGGAGAAACCAAACATTGCTATGCATGATCTCACTGATGATCGGACTCTTCATTTTACCGCCTTGTTTTCAGTTTTGACCCGACCCTTTTCCTATAATGGAAATGTCTCTCTTTCAAAATTGAAAAAAGGATATATATCGTAACCTTTAAAATGAAGACCATAGGCCTAAACAAATCAGTAGAGGTGATGGGTTTGAAGTCGGGAAAGTTTGCCCTATGTATTTTATTCTATGACTAGTTTGTATGAAGCAGCTTTTTCTGATAATTGAGTTGAATTCTTTTCAGCTGTAAATGATCCTACATCGGGCTTATCCGAACTCAATCCAACTATAGAAAATCCAAGTCCAGATTTGTTTAGACCCAGTGCGAGTCGAGTAATGAATGGGCGGCTGGCTGATTGATCCTGGAGTCAGCTTGGCCTCTTTGAGTATAACCGACCCACCGCACGTAAGAGTGTCACTCGCAGCCGGTCCCTTTGACTCACTTCGTGAATAAGACTCGTCAAGCGTTGTGCAAAACCATCTGATTGCAATTCATTCAAAGTGTCCTTAAATAGTCTGGGTGTTCCAGTAAATTCATCATTCGATTCTGCTGCTCTATTAAGATCAACTTCGCTCTTCCAACTATTTCCTAATCTGTATATTTGAGTCAAGTCTAAGTAATGGATGTCCAGATAGCTTCCGCCCTTGGTCTCTCTAATGAGTTGGTCTGGTTCAGCCGGCAGTCTTTTGCCGAGGAAGTGGCCTCATTGCCGTCAGGCAGTTACGGTACGTGTAACTACAGTGGTTACAACCCATCGATGCAGCAACACGCCACCAGTGATGAAGGGACTTTTGTTTCAAATACAGGTAAGTCAAAAAATAACGCAATACAATCTTTTCCTCTTTCTCTTATCAACCTTTCATACGATTACCGTGTGATGTTATAATATATACTGTTCATATAGGATTTGAAACTAGATGTAGAAACAAACAATCTAAGTTTAGGAAGCTTTGCAGTCAACACAATTCTATTACTTACGAGCACGCAACTTTTACTTTAGTCCCACATACGAAAAAACAGTCAAAAGCTTCGTGCGCCGGGAAATGTTCTTTTCTTTTTGTTAGGCAAGTATACCCTCTTGTCTTACCATATCCAGCCTGCAACTTTCTACTTTTCTTTTTAGACTCATAAATAGAAACACTGTAAAAAGACTTGTAACAAGAAATGTGTTCCCTTCTGTTTTAGTCATGTGATTATGTGTCCATTCATATAATGTGTTTTATTTCTTTTCATATACACAGAACCTGCAGCCAATCTTCTTACTCCTCCGATGTCACCAGTCAGCCAGGTAGCGGAGATCGACCAAACCGCATCTGCAACCTTCCCGGGGTTGATGGTCACTCCAACCCCCGTCCAGATGGGGAGCTTCCTCGCACCGATCACCATCTCCCGCTTGCAAGACTTCACCGTTCCTCATCGTCAAGTAGACCTGGCAGCTTGGCAAACGGTGACGCTGGTAGAGGCATTGGCAGCAGACCGAAGGCAGCCAAACAACGGGAGACTTCGAGACTTAGCCCAGCAGACACATCTTCCAGTATCAACTGTTTCGGTAAGTTGTTATAAAACAATTATATTCTCCCAAGAAGCTTGAACAGATCTGTTGAAAGTGTTGTGATGTTGTTGATTTTGTAATTAATCTTCTGTATGTTTTTTGTCTTCTTGTCTTTTCAGAGATGGTTTGCAAAGCAGCGTCGTTCCTTGAGGCTCAGGAGAAAGTTTGGTTTCTGCTTCTCCGGCCAAGCTCACTCTCGCACCAGCATTCGTCGCCGTACACTGAAGGTATACACCAGCGGACTATGCAGGAGACACTGACATAAAAACATTTACCATAGTCATCTAACCAAATTTGAAGTTATTTCATTCTCAACGGAAAAGTTTCATAACTTTTGATGAATAAGTATGACAATTTTTTAAAAATTACTAGATTCTTCATTATGTTCATTAATGATGTTTAGTGAGGAAGTTATATTTGGTATGTTGTACTTAAATTATACTAACATTATTTCTTTCCACGGAGAATTTTCATAAATTTGATTTAATTAATGACTAGTTTCTTACATGATTTTTTAAGGATGTTTATTATATTTGTATAAATTGTCAATATTATTAAATCTATTTCTTTCACGGAATTTGTATAAATTGTACATGGATATTTGCGAGAGATTAAATTAGTGAAAGACAAATGAAAATGTAATTGCATTCCTCGTCAGTTGATATATAAATATTAAACAGTTAAATTGTGAATACTTTTGATAATGGGGGAAAAAATACATGTACATGTAGTCCCTTTTATAGACTGGGGTGTTTTGGGGGGTAGTACTAATAAGCAGAAATTCCAAACGGCTGCCCTGCCAAATTTGAAAAGAAAATCGAAATCTTAGTGTTCTGAATATGTTTTCGAGAGACTGAGAGACGGTAGTTTTGGGGAATGTTTTATAAGTAATCCCTGTCATTAACTCAAACCCTCACACCAACAAAAGCCCAGGTAGAGACAAGTACATTCGTTGATCCGGTGAATTACACCCAAATTTATAAGGCAAAATATACTTTGGTTTTTTTGAACTTCTTGCCAATTAACCTTTAATGGTAATTTTTTCTTTGAGTTATTTCGAAAAATTATCCCGATGAAGCATTGTATAAAATCATGTTAATTAAAGAATAAACAACAATAGCCTACATGTAAATATTATTAACAATTACAAATTTGTGTATATAAATAATATTGTATACCAAAATAGACTCACAAACCCATAGATAAATAAACAAATTAGAAAAGCTATAAACCAATAAATAGATAAGTCATAACATGCATCCCCCAAAATTTCGACTATGAAACAGGATTGTATGCCCCATGCTGTTTTTGTTGTTGTTTTTGGTGTTTCAAAATGGCGTCCACTGAGCACTCAACCCGCTACCCAGTCAGTATAGACCTTTCTTTTGCCGTCACAGCCCGAGTTTTTGCCAACCCAGGTTGGAAAAGTATGGAAAGCCATAACTGCAAATCAAAAACAGATTGCCACAGTTTAAAGCAGTGTTACACACATTTTTTAAAATAGTGTTGAATTTGTTGGGAACAAGTCAACCAATCATGGAAGGTTTTTCCGTTCATGAATCTTTACAGAAAATGTTGAATTTGGTCACAACAATTGGTCCATGCCAACCGGCGCACTTTGTTTATCAACAATGGAAAGGTCTATAATCGAGATCAGTGGGATGCACCCTTAGAGGTCCTGCAACATAGTAACAGCGCCCTCTAATGCTTGTTATCGCAATACGGTTGCCCTTGAATGAGTGTTCTATGCCAGCAACCTTGTAATTGACAGCTGTTAAAGGGACACGTACACGTTGCCTTGGATTTGGCGATTTGGGCTATGAAAGCGTTTGAAACCTTTTGGGTACCATTGGATACAATGCTCCACACAAAGATGCCACGAAATTAAAAGTAAAAGGAAAACCACCCAATTTCGAGGCATAATTGTGTGGATCTTTGTATTCTGCATTTTAAAACAAACTGTTACAAACGTTTTTCACATAGCCCAACTTGCCCGATCCAATGCAACGTGTCCCATCAGCTGGAGAGTTACCCGTCCAACCCTTTCCATTCTTTATTTTAAGAGTTATTTGTAAAATTGTCTGAGAGAAGCCCACATGGGAAAGCATGTTTATTTAATAATAGTCATAGTCTCATATCCAATTATATTGCTAGGTATGAAACGGTGTTTGGAAGACGTTCACAAGCAGTTCAAGAGCATGTTCTTTTCAGGTGATGTCAATAGTAAGTAACGCCGGTCCGGTCACATCTATATTTCAATGTTCTTTTCTATTAAACGAGTTTTAAAATTGCACTTTTTAAAGTCAAATTATACCTTTGTGGAACTGTTCGCGTAATGAATCGTTTTATGAATGTACAATAAAACTAATATGCATAAATTTCATTTCAAAAGGTGATCGTTTTTTTTTAGATATCGCCGGAATCCTTTCACAAAATCATGGTCATTAATTTTGGAGTTATTTCCAAAGTTATGCGGGTTTTTTTCCAGCATGACTCTGAAAAGTACTGATTATTAGCACACATCGGTTTAGGGTGTAAACACCAATAATATGCAAATTTATCATCTATTAAAAAGACTCAACTGCAACGATTATACCTGTATCAACCTGATTGTATTTACTAGTCGCCCTGGTGACGCTGACTGAATAATTATGTTAATTATACAGATTTACGACATGCTTCAGTATCTTTTCAAATGACGTATCTGTCAGATGCGGGTAATAAAACAAACGCAATGTGAATTAATTACCCCGGTTGTGTTTATTTGAACAATATGTTCATTTTCTGACTACAGAAGCCATAATGTAACAAACCTACGACCACCATGTTGTTCATAGTTGGTTGTTAGCGTGCATGAGTAGTAGGCGTGTCTCCTATCATTGCGTTGTATGCCGTGAATGATGCCGGGCGATTCAACCATGGTAATGGGGGAAGACGAACACCGACGTAAACTATGTTTCTAGAGGATTTCTCTCGTCGTACCTCGGGTGCCATACAAACGTGAACCGAACGTGCTGGTAATGCTAATTAAAATCCACTCGTGAACGTTCCCTCTTTCTCTTGTCAATGAGACCTAACCGAGGTTTGCTCTTTGACTGGCGCTGATGTTTTTCTAGACCGCCAGTCATCCGTTCTGTACCGCGTAGATGCTCCTGAAAACACCATACCTCATTGATTGAGGAGTTTACAGTCGAGACGGAACGGAGATCTCGTGCTTTGGGAAGCTAGGGGGAAAACTGCCAGTCGCATCTCACAATTTGCCCTATGCAAATGAAGCAAACTTGCCTCCCCTTATCTTAATATTATTACACGAGGCGGAAGGGGGCATTTTCAAAAAGCATAACAAGAACAGGATGATTGTTCGGGAAGGAGTTTCGTAATATTGTCTCCCTCTAAAACTGACGGTAGTGCTGGCAACAACAACCACGGCTTCAACAACGGGTGTTATAGACCTGTCTTGTTGACTAGTGGTTGGACACTGACATCAAGGTATCGTTCGTCAAAATACAATGGAAGCGATGCATTCAAAGGTGATTTCAAGAACAATATCAGAGAAGGGACAGGAATTTTACGAATAACGTCATCCGGTGTTTACTGTCTGTGGTATGGCATGGCAACATGCGACATTGGTTTGGGAAACGTTAGAATCGCATGGCCTCCGATCGCTAGCCGGGCGAAGACTTCGCATTGATTTAATGTCAGGACGACTACGCTGTACATCATTGTGACGCTTTAACATTGTCCACACGTGTCACCTTTAAGGTATTTGTTGAGCGATTAAACCATCTCAGACTGCACGGAATTTTTTTTCCTCCCCCGTTTTAAAGAGGGTTCTTCTCCTAAACACGCGGGAGGTTTTCCTCAGATTGCACTTAGAGAGATAATGGAGATGCACTTAATGGTTTTGTTCCTGCAGAGTACGCCGTAGTGCGTTGAGTAATGCAAGGTGGGGATCTGTTCATCAATGGTTTTCGTACCCGCCCGTCTACCTACCGTACCGTTGTCTCTCCTCCCGGCTCACCCGTTGAAAGCCCCCAGTGGTCTGGCCAACACCAGAGCGCTCCAAAGCCACACGTCCCAGGTTTATTCGACAAGATGAAATGCCTACAAAAGGTAAGTAGCCGACTTTGTACTCATTGAAACATCTTGTGTCGATCGTTTTACATTTTGAAATAAATCAACTTTGACTAATGGATTTAGGTGACAACCATTTGGTAAATGCTTAACAGCAAAACATTAATTAAGCTCACCTTCCTCAATGGAAGCTTAGCAAAGTCTCCGTAAGACCATGACTTGTCTTTAATAGTACAGGTGTTTTGACACATGCCGCCGTGCCTGCATTAAGTGTAATGGATGAGCGGAAACCGACAGATGAAGCTGGAGTATAACGCTTAATAACGATCTTTTCTTCTTCAGTCTTACCAAGCCCGGGGACAATGCGCGTCCAATCGCTTTTTCACTGATCATTTTAGGTAAATGTCATTTATTAACTTCATTTGTGTTTTTTGAATGTTTTCTGGCCACCTGACATACTTCAAACACCTTATAGCGTGACATACACACCATTATTTCTTCATGTGTGATAATTCAAACTATTGAATATTGGAGTAGGGCCTAGTCCTCTATGATCTGAAGCTCAGATATGAAGCATTTTTTTTAAAACAGGTCAAATTGGAGACTCATTCTCAAACTTGCATTTGATGCAACAACCTATAAGATTGTTATTGGTGGTGTATAATTATGTTGCTATCAGTGAATTTATACAAAGTCTTGAGTTGTAAAGTGACTGTTTCGGCCATCACGTGTCAACAGTCAACCTGATATGATGGGAATGGACAAAATATTGTTATTGCCAATTAATAAATTGTTAATGACTTGAACGATTTGTCACAACGCCCATTATTGGATAGTTATCGTTTGCATCTATATTAGGCAAACATCCCAATATCAATGCCAAAGCTCCCTGTAGAGTAAAGAGTCAATAAAAGTCATAATGTATTACACATTTTAAATTGCACGATAACGGCCGCTGTGATGGTTACCACAAACACAATTTAAATCAAGTTTATTCGTACATGTTTTAAGATTAACCAATTTATTTCAAGGCGTCTTTTTCAAATTCCATCAAGCCTGCTAGTCGTTGATAACCTTAACATTGAATACACATAGACCTTAACTGCATACGTGTTATAACCCGTACCAAATACATGGAACTAATAGCTACAAAGCCTTTGACACCACACGTAATTATCGTCTTTGAAATGTTTATTTTAAATTCTACAACAAATACCGTACAATTCTAATCCAAACACTAAAAGTTCAGTTGATAGCCGTCGACGCGTTAAGAGAAAGAGGGGGACTAATTTGCAATATTGACCGCCTTGATTGAATCGCTACGCACGGCCAATATTTTGCCATAGACAATTTAATTTAGAAGTGACACGACCCCCAGTAAGTCTTATATTGGGCGATTGTTGTAACCAAACTGTACACCTGCAGGTAGCATTCATTATTTACAAATATACTCGTTGTCGTCGACGCTTGGGGGAAAATTTGTGAACAAAGTGCCTTTTTCAACAATGTTTGCTTCAATATATTTTTAATGAGATAAAGTAAGTGTAGGCCTATGCCTATATGAATGTGGTGATTAATTTATGTACACGTTTCATACCCGGGTGTGGTTTAACACTGCTGACGCGGCGAGAGTCGTTTTAACTTCAAATTGTAGCTCAATTTTGACGCACTCAGTGCCCTTACTGGAGCTGTGTTGAACACATTAGCACATGTGAATGGACCTGTTTTGCGCATAATTAGGTTGAATTGAAGAGCGTCATTTTGTGTTACCTGAAGCAGTGTAGAGCTGTTTCCCTGGCACGGACACACCGATTGACACTGTAGGCTGTCATAACTAGAGTTATGCCGCCATGACAGGAGCTTCATCCTGACATAACACTCTTCATTTGTCAAAAAATGTGTGTGCTTACCATCAATTGTTTTGCAGAGTTGTCCTCAAAATCATGCACTGTGACACTGTTAAACATCATGACTTTACACGAGCAGAAACTTGTGTGTGTGTTTTTTTTTTAAATCAACACTGCCGTATAGTTTTGTTTCGTTTTTATTAATCGACATTGCCGTATAGTTTAAGGTTATGGTTTAATAATTTGTAACGTGAAGCTCTTTTTGCGCCTGTGCGACGTTTAATCATTTTGCATGGGCTTAGTATTACAAACAAAACGACCATTACACCCACACGTATATACCATCAGGAAACCTGAGTGCTTCAATATTGATTAACATCAAGACAACAAATTGCCAAAACAAGAGCAAAGTTGTATTTCATCATTTTTGTTTTGATACCGCCACAAATACAAAACAAAAATGGTTTCTCCATAGCTGTATAGAACGAGGTGTTCGTAATTAGAGTAATTACAGCTCCTTCACGCGTCAATCTGGGTGCACACATTATGTTATAAAACACAATAATGTCATATTATGCGTTGTGAAAATTGAACTTCCCCGTTCCCGGTACATTAAATTGACATTTCAAACCGTAGTTTTTTGTTTGTTTGCAGTGCTCCTACAGTGTGTCTGAACTGTGGGTTTTAATTCAATTTTTTTTCACTATCGTCATGGGAGCTCCTGCCGGGCACGATAAGATCGTTTCTACGGGGATTATTAACCTTTCGTACCGTAGAGTTTAGTAATACGATGTTGATAAACAGCAGCGTGTCGAAATGCGTCAACAACATTTCACACTACACTTTCGAGGCTGATTTTTCTTAAGAGGGGCTTCAAGGTCACATAAAGTTTTTTGTGGTGATGCACTCATTTTTCAAAACATACAGTCCTAATTATAAAAGTGATGAAAAGTTAGATTTTGGTTAACCTTGCGTTAAAATGGTGTAACATGTCAGTTTAATTTGATACTATTTCAAAGCCAAATTTGAAACATGTAATGGCGTCATTGGAGATCAACAAAAAACGAATCTGTGTACATTCCACTGGACGATTGGGTAAAACCGCCGTTTGAATGGAAAGTAATTTTTTCTTCTTCTCGAAAATATATTAATCATGCACAGTTGTCTTCGCTTGAAATGATCCCAGAAATCAATTTTACACATTGTGACAACACTGTTCACATGACTCGGGGGAGTACTGAGTATATCTAGTTCTTAACATCTGTTTTAAGGGAGTTTATACTTTTGGTAAATTTCAAAGACCAGTATCCTTACTTAGTGTATCCCAACATAGACATGAAACAACAAACCTGTGAAAGTTTAAGCTCAATCGGTCATCGCAATCACCAGAAAAAAAGTGGGGAAAAACCTTAAGTGTTTTCACTGTTTTCAAACATC
>JAUELU010000002.1:9082227-9097248 GCA_032357145.1 Evasterias troschelii
GGTTGCCTGTATTGCCTCGTATGACAAAGCCTTAATTCTAGTTCACCTTTTTGTGTGGTCTTCACCAACATTTCGTCACCTTTCCATCATAACAGTTACAGAATAAAAACTTCAACAATGACTCTGTTGTCATACTTAAGTCCTACAGAGCAGTTACGATTTGGAAGTAGACTTACAATGTTTCAGTCACAGTGGTTTCACATGCATTTTTTTGTATCGCCAACCATTATTATTAGCCATTCGCTTTTAGGAAAATTAGGTTTCATGATTTGTATTATTACCAGAGGCTATCTAAAATTGCTTTTCACCAACTGCAGTTAATGAGAAGTTCAAAGTTACCAATATTTCACGCGCAACACTCAGCATCAATAACCCGCACTACCTGCCCGTAGCACTTTGTTCCTGCCAAGTTCAAAATCTTCCCCGCAAATTTACGGCAGTATTGCATAAAGCTTCAGATAGAGTCATCACTGCCCAGCCCTCATTAGGATGTTTAATCGTGATCGATTATCAGATACAGTGTCTTTTTCGATTACTGATCAGCCCCAATATCACACCTCATTAAGCCACGTTATGATATACATGTTCACACACACAGAGAGACTTACCAAGGAGTCAAGGGTGATCTTTGTGGGTAGGCCCAATAATATCTCCAATCAAATCAGCCACCACATCAAAAAAAGATAAACTCCCGAAGTCAGATCTTACTACCTTTGTAGAGACAATCTTGGCTTAAAACCAGCAATGATTGATGTACGTGTTAGCCATGTATATGAACGGGTATTCAAATATTTGGCTGTGCACCCACTGTCACCATTATGCAAATCCGAAATTAAATGTATGCTTACGCATTAGGGTTCTTAACTCAACATGATGACGTCATAATCGCTAGCTGTTTCGCCTTTATTGGCATTAGCCCATAAACTTCAGGAAGTTGGGTCTACATATTTAGGGGTTAAAATTTACGATGACAGTCATTTTTCTTTGAGAAAACAGTTTATTGGTGTCATAACTAAACACGACTAGCTGTAAACGGTTTTATTTAAAGTGTTTTTTTCACATCGTCAGAAAAAAAATGTGTTTGCTTTTTGCACAACGTAAAACACACACTGGTTTTTGTTTTGCATTACACATCAAATATTCAGCACAGCAGTGCCTGTCACCATACCCCGCTCGATTAGCATTATAAACTAGTACAATAAATGAGCTATACAAATACAAACTGAAGCTTTAAAGATAGCATTATTTGGAGGGGAAAAAAAAGCAATAATAAACTTGAGGTGGCTTATTTGGTATCGCCTTTACACAGTTTAGGTTATGAATAGTAACTGTGATACTTCTTGTGGCTTTAAATCCAAACATAAAATTGTTTCTTGTCATTCGAATAAAACAAAGTTTCATGACATGACATGACGGTATGATATGACTATTTTTGCATTTCAATGATTTGTTGACAAACAAGCTGCTCCACGAATCAAAGCGCTGACATGAGCCTCAAGTTTTAATCATATGTACATCCATAACAAAGAATGTTTTCCTGCTTCTTCTTCGAGTCTAGAGTTTCAAAAGTTCCCTCTTCTGATCGTGTATCAGGAAAAATATTGTACATGTCTTACTGACGCACAATCGTGACACTTGTGGGAGGCCTTTAGGCTCAGTTTGTATTATATTCCATGGTTCACACTATAAATCAGTATTTGTGAAACTCTGTTTTATGTGCTTCACAGTTAGAGCTGCAAGCAGTTCCCGTATTCGATTCTGGACTCGGCGAGACTGTTGTGTGATACTCACGAAAATATTTTGATGTAATAAAAATATCTTTACTCTGAGTGTACTCACGAGGATAGAGGACAGATGATCATATACTAAGACGTGTTAGAATTAAGACTAAGAAATCGGTAAAAGGTTTTTGTGTGTGGATGCCCCAAAAGGGCTGTCAAACGGAGGGGAATATCATCTGAAATCTTTAGGCCTATTGGATGCTAGGCCAGAAAATACCAACACAAAAATAAAAACATTTCTGAGAAATGCGCTATAATACAGTAAACGTCACAAGTCGGATTCGGCCTGAAGACATGCAGGTATGCTGTTCGAAACGTCAACATTTATCTCACTTTAATGGCTCAAACAAATCCCTTAAAAGTGTGGAGATAGCAACCCATGACTGTCACCTGCAAATTTGAGATGATTATTTTGTTCTTCAAGTCAGAAACAATCTAGAGTGGTTCGCACTGACACCATTGTAATGCTCTTAAGATTTGTGTCATCACTTGAAAGAGAGCCTGGTCAATCGTGTTTTAACATGACGTTTCGATCTGTGTACTCTAATCGTCTTCATGATTCAAAGGTATTCAATGATGCCAAGTCAAATACCTTTTCGGGTTTTTTTTCCTCGAGGTGGTCTAATGAAATTGGCTACAAACAAACATGTTGACATTTTGTTTATGCCTTAAATTGGGCTTTACAGTTATTCATGACCCTCAAAACATTATAGAACATGAGCCCCGTATGAAAGTTGATGGTATCATACAGGATTGGTAGAGCTGACAGAATAGTCGCAGACAGTGTTCATGTTTGTGTGATCAACCATTACATAAGACCCGTTGAGTGAGTCGGGAGAAAATAGTGGAAAACCAAGCACAACTCGCAGCATGTAAAAACATTGTCCTTATATTTTGGTTCAGGCATCAGCTGTTGAATATTTTTTTTTTTTGTATTTCAGATCCTATATAAATGTCCTCGTTTTTTAGTCGAGTTGGTGCTTTAAGAAATCTGCATTGCGATTTTGCTTTTAGTGGTTACCAGACCACGAAGTTCGCCTCAGCCTTGTGGCCGTCTCGCGGAAATCAATAAAATCCGTTGATTCAGCCGCCCGTTCTCATTATGTACACAGTGTTTATACACAGGCGTTGCCATAATGGGGGAATGCCAGAGAGCTGACATAACTTTTCGTGATCATACTGCAAATTAAAAGGGCGATGGAATAGCCCCCCCCCCCCCCCACGGTAATTCGGCTTGGGAAATTGACAGTTACAAAATAAACAGGAAGAATTTACAGAGGAAAGCATTATTTAGGTCCCACCCGCAACGATTTATGAGTCCCTTAATTGATTTCAAATTTGGCAATGGACACTGACAACAGACTGAGCATAGAAAAAGATAGAAAAACAAGCTCTTATTTACATTTCATTAAATGCAGTCTAGCTATTTTCTTGCCTGTATACTATTGGGTTAAAAGGCATAAACTAAAATAAATATGGCTGCACCATAAAAATGGGTATATTGGTCTTCAATTCACACCCGAACTTGATATGTCTTGATTTGAAAACCTCAAAACTATATGCACTCTCGTCATCCAAGGCTTTTATTTAACACACTGTGGGCTGTTATTATTTCAGGAACGGTAGCTTCGGAAAACTGAGGGTTTGTATTCAAGATATATGGTCCAAAAATGTAATATTAGTGGAAACTCAATGTTTGGGTATCCTGCCGCACGCTGTCACCTTGGGGTCTTGGAAAGGACTTAATAACACGAGATGGAATGACATGAGATTGGACCATAGGTACTTATGTTTCACACATATTGACGCAGTCAACAGTCGCTGTGTTATCGTTACAGACCACTTCAGGGATACAAAAGCAAACGAGTCAATATTATTATCATTAATCAGTAAGCATTGACAAGTTTAAAGCCTTTCGTTTTGTATTAAATATATTTATTTTAAGGGCATCTCCGCTGCTGCCATTGTAGAACCACTGTGCAAGACCACTACAACTTTTCCAACAGAATGATACTTCCTATCTTTAAATTTTGTCCCACAAGACGACTTTTTTTTACAAGATATTGTGTTGACATTTTGCTCCACATCGAATGGGTTTCCTCCAACTAGACATTTGAACCGGATCATGCGACTATTTCCAAGGGCAAAACAGATGTGTTACTTTAATAATGCTATCCGTTAGGGCTCGCACTGTGAATTCACCTCCTGTCAAAGTTACTCACGAAACGCGGCCAGATCATCAGCAATACTCGATGCCTAAACGAGCACATTCGAGCCTTTGATCTCCCGGGTTCACTTGAGTGATTTACGGAGCTTCGGCGTCCTCGCCATCCCCGCCTCTTCTTCTTGAATGTACACCCTCCTCCAAGGACCTAGTCTGCCTAAATAACCTCCTCATAGCACGAGGATAAACAACTTGATTCATTCATGAAGTTGTCAGCCGCTGACTTGCGGCGACTGATTAATAATTAATCGTCACATCCCAGAGTAACACATGGGGAAAGATCTAGTCGGATCTACTAGGACTTGTTAGCTCGCAATCTAAGATATATGTATATGAATATATAATCTATTTCAAATTTTTTCAGGGTTTGTGCTTTGACGGATTTATACACGAGTCTATTTGAGAGTTCGGTTTTAACGAGGGGCACGTTGCCTTTGGATTGGGCGCTTTGGGCCATAAAGGCGCTTGTTTTGAATTGAATACCGGAAAGATAGAAGGATACTTTAAAAGTATTTTAAAAGTTGTAAAGATACTGTAAAATTAGAATACTAATGACTCGACAAAATATCCCTTGTTTTATGTGTAATTTCATGACCACTGTCCGCTATTTTGTAGAACAAACTTTTTGAAAACACAAAATGACGGACCTTATGTTCTTACTCAATAATGTTAATTACAACAGGTGTTTTTGTGAATTGAACAACTCTTTAAAAGGACAAGGAGTAATTCAAAAAGCCAAATTGTGAGAGATTTGAAGGCAAGGTGACTCTGTAATGAACAGAGGTGTCAAGAATTGTTGTTTCTACGTCATGGCTGTTTGAAAAATTCTGACAATGATTGTTTGTGCTTTATATTTCTAACTCCATTCTCCAGATACAGAAAAGTGTAAACGAATGATGGCAACCCGAAGGTTAACAGCAGTACAATATCTTGCAATATTTGGATTCGTGGTGCTGGTGTTGAGCGCTACATTGTGCACGTCTCAGGGATTATCCTGTTTACCACGTCAGTATATCAAGTATGATGCGGTAAAACCAGGATGCAGAACGCAACGGATCACTATCTATGGATGTTTTGGACGCTGCCATACGTCTGAGGTGATTAGGTGTTTTGGTTTTTCAAAGTGCCTTTTCGAAGCCAAAGTTTTTGACTTTGCTCCGTACATTTTATGTATGGGAGGTTAACATAACAAGCCGGACGGAGCCTCAGCCGGTACCGAAGAAAAAGCAGCGGTTTCAAAAACGGCCGAATAGGAGGAGCGGGGATTAAGGAAGCCATAATGATTTCCAAATTCTATGTACACTGGTGCCATTGTTGGCACGAATTTGGGGGGAAGAACTTAAATGCCAACCACATAAAACCATAAGTGATAATAGTTTTAGAGCACCCGTTCATATAACAGAAATCAAACAATCATTAATCAGTGTGTCGCTGATTGGCGGTTTTTGTGACGAGTCACATTTTTTTGTTAATATCGGGATAGATTTTTGGGTAATGCATGATTTGATCGGAATGTTTCCTTCATCCACGATTCGTTAACCCTTTAGAGGGACACTTTGCCATGGATTAGGCGATTTGGGTTATATGAAAAGCGTTTTTAACCTTTGTTATGAAATGCATATGGTTGAAAGATGTTTTACAAAGATCCACACACAATATACCTCGAAATTGCGTGGTTTTCCTGTTACTTTGCGAACTAACACGGTCTACCATTTTGTCGAAAATGGCTCTCCAAAATGGCGGGCCGTGTTAATTCACAATCTAAAAAGAAAACCACACAATTTCGAGGCATAGATGTGTGGATCATTACATTCTACTTTTAAAACATCATTATAACCATTTGAAATTCATAACAAATGGTTACAAACGCTTTTCATAGCCCAACTTGCCCAATCCAAGGCAACGTGTCCCTTTAAAACCTAATTTATTTATTCCAATGTGAATTTCGCTGGAGATTTTACCCTGAATCAAATATACGCATGCCCAAGATTATGGGATATTTCAATGTTAAAGATGTGTATCTCATACAATATTTAGCAATCCGTAATGCATTACCGAGAGATATCAAGCTAATCCATTATAAGCTTTTTATAATGATCACCCCATGTCCATTTATTTGGGGAATCATGAAAAATTCATCTCAAACCCGGAATAAATTGTGAACAATTTAATGCCATTTTCTATTGGAATTATAAAATTGCTATTAAATACATAAATTTGAAACGCCCTGCTAGCAATGGTTATAACGGTTGGAAAATTCAGATTCGCTGCAAAAACGAGATGTTGCCAAAGTAAAAATTGTTCAATTTATGTTGAGAATGTTATGCGGTATGCACCTTTTTTTTTACTTAGAAAGATTAATAAGTCACAATGGACTGCTGCGGGGGTACACCTAGTTTTTGACGGTGTTTCAATTCCTCTTAGTGTGAGTCTTTGAGGCAAAATACAAAAAAATCTTACCGGTTACGAAGAAAACATGATCAAATGACATGAAATAAAGAAGGCCATTTTACTAATAACAGAAACGACTTAAAACACTTGGAGCATCAGTATTAATGCGGATGTAGCCAGAAAACTCGTAGACCATAAACGGTTATCATTTAGTCTGTATAATACCCGGTCTGAATCCTGTATCAGGTTACACTAAAAGCGTACGATGCATTACAAGAAACTTCAGTTGACACTCAATGACATCATCGTCAGGATCTATTTTTGAACTTATTAAGTTTTGACGAAAAGAAAAAGCCTTTTAAAAACTATTGACAGCTCGTGGACAGGGTATATGCCTCATACATATGATGTAGCATATCAAAACACCTTAGTAAGGAAAAACTCAAAACAGCACAGCACAAGGACAAAAGGCCTCCGAGTCTGCCAAAAGACGACTTGTTAAAAGTATAAAAAATGCATGTGGTGTAAATAATAACGAATTACTTTTGCGTTATAACATAACGTTAAAATATAACATTTAGGCTTAATCGTTGATCACTGTTTCATAGCGGTATCTTAATTAAACTGATAGTTTGTATGATGCCATTCGTGAACTATAGATAGTTTCAATGAACGTAGTCTTAGAAACAACATTAGTAATAAACAACCAATATGACATCAACCCCTGCCTAGAATACACTCTAAAGACTCCGGGGTCGGAATTGACCTGGATTCTGAGTCTAAGGGGGCCTTACCCCATCTGGGTCAGGGTGAACCGGAATATGAGTCAAGCAAACCAAAACGGTGTCAAACTGACGCAGAATCTGAATCAAAATCCCCATTGTTAACCATTTTCCGGGTCAGAGTGGCCTGGAAATGGGTCAGGCCCCATTGTACCCGTAATACGGGCCCATTCTGACCGGGAGGTTTTTTGTTTTTATGGCAGTTATTTCAAATCTAGCAGTTGCAATAATTAATCAAGCGTATCAAAACGCAAACCCCTTTCTTCGTATTGTAAAGAACATTCAATCTTAAATGTATCAACCCCAGGTGATGTGTTTCTAACATCGCAACATGTGAATGTTTAATTGCTCCCCAAGGGTTACAAGAACAACTTCTACTGGCATTCGTTAGTTTTTAAAAATTTAGTTTACTGTGACCATGTGAGCAGCTTTAACTAGCATGCTGTATTGACTTGCTGATCAATCTACAGAACTGCTTCAACTGTTTTTGACAAGCATAATTAATACGTTTCCCCTTTTTATATTTTCAACCTCAGATACCGAAGTTGTTACCACCCTACAAAGAATCCAACCACGCCATGTGCTCCTACGGACAAACTGAAAGCAGAGTCATTCTCCTGGATGACTGTGACCCCGGTGTCGACCCCACCTTTGAGTACGAGGATGCTCTTTCATGTGCTTGTAAAAAATGCGAACCTTGGAATACGTTCTGTCAGGGATTCTAATCAGAAAACCAAATTACACACACAGGGAATAGTTAACGTGACGAGGCAAGTTGGCATTGTCTCTACTCCAACTGTACATGACACTGATTTGACGACCAGCAAGACATACTTATAATAGTCGGTCTGGGCTGAATTTTCTTTCCCCATTACATTAGATTATTTCCTCTACACAAATCTACGCCTGTCCCTCCAGGAGAAAAATGATCCTTCGATACCGTTCATTGTGGATTGACCATGGGGAGGTGTAGCCTTTCAGCTCACTCAAACATAAAAGACATTAGCTTATCAACTTTTGCAAGGGATATGGCAGGCAGACTTCTCTGTATTCAGTTTGCAAACCTACGTCGACAGCCCTACAAGAGACCTGGCATTACGGGAGCATTCTTTGCTACCCCGGCTGACCGCCTATAGAAGAGACTCGCGTTTTTTCTCTCCTTTTTTACGTAAACAAGTATTCTTGACGATTTGGAAGGGGGAGAATAACAAGACACGTAATCATGACGCAGGGGAGGAGCGTTGCTCGGTGTAGCAGGTCCGAGCAGAGAGCTTATGATCCTAATGCAACGGCCATGTCAGGGCCTTCATTTTGCTCACGTTGCACTGTTATGCCAACTCATTTGTGACCATTGGACACTTGCTCTTTAGTAGGTTATGCGTTAAGTACCGACCCACAGGCAATACCTGAATCACAATGACGTTGACTTACAGTTGCAATTATTATTTCTGTTTACTGCGAAATGAGAGCAAGGCTGCCGACTGGTTTAAAGTCAAACTCACAATCCAGGGAATTGTTTTATAGTCTTCAGACTGGTTATTTTATTTTCATTTACGCAAAGTATTGTTTTTCCACAGACTGGTATCCGTGACAAAAAACATCAACAAACCAACAACAAATAAACAAACATCCACTGCATTATCAGTATCTTATAAAATGAACAAGATTAAGGTCCCCAAAGTTATGAAGCTGTGCAGGTAGTTCTTGCATGATATATTTATGCTCTAGACAGTAAAATATATTTGGGTTTAGAATATTTGTTATTACAAAGATAACATGCAGTAAAATATAACAGTTTTCGTCTAGTCTGACATGCGCATAACTAAGCATTTTGCTCCATATAAGGACTAATCTTATTTGAGATGACAATAAAGCTGCATACCAGTAAATAATCACAATATAGATATAATTCATGTACAAACTGTACAGTTGTTATTGTATGATACGATCAACCCAGGCCAATGGGTAACCAGCTTGAACGTAAACGCATTGCCAGTAGTTAAACCCTTTGGACACTATTCACACACATTTCGCTCAAATAAAACGGACAGGTATGACTGTCCGTAAACAAATATTTAGATATCCCCATAAAATGATATATTACCAAAAACATACAAGATGTTTGTCAATTTATTACTTACGATTATATTAAACTGTGCATATTCATCGAAAAGTTATCAACACTACAGTCGTTATAAAGTTTTTGATAAAGATGCTGCTTAATTCATGTGGCGGGCTCTACAATGTTTGGAAGATGAACTTTCTTTTACGTAGAAATGAAACAACACACTCCCGGGTCGGAACTGATCCGTATTCCTGGGTCCCGGGGGACCTGACTCATTTCTGGGTCAGGCTGACCTCGAAGTGGAAACTGTTTCAATAACTTAGGACTTTAACTCAACATCTGCGTCAGTGTGATCCATTCATGGATAATGTTGACACATGTTCTGGTTCAAACTGACCCAGAACAGGGTCAGACCCTATAACCTGATCAATTCTGACTTGTGAATGTTTTTAGTGTAGGTACTCGTAGGAATTGTCCAAAGATTCAAAATATTATTTATTACTCAAGTCTTCAACAACAATTACTTGCATTATACAAATATAGTAAATCTACTTAACACTGTGTGGGTAAGGCTTTCGCTGATATTCATTTCTGTATAGAAAACAATGAAACAGTAGAGTGTTCACTATACCGTTCCTTTCGTGTTCAACAAAGGAGCATAGTTCAATGCAAATAAGCTGAAAGTTAATGAGGTTTAGATTCGTCTTAATGCAGTTACAAACCTCAAACGTTAAGAGAGCTCCCTAAACCAGGATACCCCATCAAAAATAACCTCGCAAATATTGCATTCAATTAATGCTGAATTATTCATTTCTCGTTACAAACCAGTAATTTCAAACTGACAAAGCGTTAAAAACCAGGCATCGTCACGTACTATTCATTTTGACCGACCAAAGAGCAAGACAGACGGGGCAAAACTGGAAAACAAACTTAAGTATATTTATGCATTAACAAAAGAAAGATGTAACGTTAATCTATAACGAAAACCTATTTATTTGCACGTGCCTTTGATGCCTTAAAAGGTATTCTCGTTGTGTATATGGGTCTTGATGTGATGTCCCGCTGTGTTAAAAACAGGGGGCGTTTTTAACTTAAGAATAACTTATAAAAATCCCAGCTGTATTATAAATAAGCGCTTGGGGTGTTTTCAAATGTTGTGCTATTATAGAAGTAACCTATATTGTGTAATTTTTAGAAGAGTGGATATTTTAGAGTACCAGGAAAACCGTGCAATTTAAATGTTGTTTACAATGCATTATAGACTGAAAAGCTGGCCTGTCGATGTGGTGATAGCATTTGTGTGTTAGAGTGTTTATGATGCCTTTACGGGTTAGTGAATTTTAGTTGATGTTGAGAGTTATATAGAATTTCAAAACAATGATCAGGGTGACTTAAATCTTTAGGTCAAAGTGCTACTATTTTGATGGATCAACAAAACATTTGTAGCGACATCAATCATTGAATAAATACGAACCACAATAGATCTCTACTATTGAATGCTCGAAGTTGTAATATCTGAAGAATCGAAACGAAAAGGACTCTAAGAAAAATGATTTATTTAACTCTTGTATAAAGTGCTCTATATATATTCAAAATAAAATCACTATTTATAGACTAAGTGTAGTTCGCTGCTCGTGTAGCAACGAGTTTCTGATTGCGAACTAGGGTACCGTGCATTCATTTTTTATTTTTGAGCACGAAAGAAACTTGGTCAAATGTATAAATGGTCTTTGCTTCATTAGACAGAAACTAACCTTGTGTCTAAATATTGATTTCATTCGTGGAATTCATGGTTCGTAGTGGATATGAATTTTAATGTCACCCGACTTTATCAATAATAACACAGAAAGGATTGTGGATGCAATAAGATTGAGCTCACTGATTGTCCTTTATTCTGAACCCTTGTCTTATCACCGCAGGCAATTTTTTTCGATTCCATCCAACAATTCCTATGAATAGTCATGGGCACTGACTGCCTTTATCAAGTTTATTATCTCACGTCTTTCAATACTCTGTCTTAGAGAGTAGGTATCTCCTCCCGTAAGAATCAATTGCTTTTTGTTAAAAGAGAGAAACAATAGCTTCTTATTTATGACGCTATGCTTGAGACTAGCTATACTAAAAAGCTATAGCTCAAATCGTATACCACGTGGGGAGGTTGGGGAAGACGGGGCGGGGTAAAGGTTTTTGACTTGTACTTATAATCAAGGGGGAGCCAGTAAGGGGCGGGGATGGTAGGAGAGGGACTGGGACTGGCAGGAGAAGGACATGTGTGACACAGAGGAGGAGCACATAAGGTGCAGGGGAGGGACAGGGGATGGGCAGGGAGGTTGGGATGCAGGGGAGGGGCATGGAAGAGACAGAGGAGAGGCGAGGAAGGGGCAATGGAGGGTAGGATAGGGACAGCGACTGGCAGGAAAGGGACAGGGGAGGTTGTGAGAGGCATGGGAGGGGCACGTAAGAGGCAGGGGATTGACATGGGATAGGAAGAGGAGGGGCGGCGGAGGGGCGGCGGAGGGGCAGGGGATGGACATGGGATGGGCAGGGGATAGACATGGGATGGGCAGGGGATGGGTAGAGGAGGGGCAGATGAGGGCAGGGGAGGGACAGGGGAGTTTGTGAGAGGCAGGGGAGAGGCACGTTAGAGGCAGGGGATTGACATGGGATGGGCAGGGGATGGGCAGAGGAGGGGCAGATGAGGGACAGGGGAGGGACAGGGAGGTTGGGAGAGGGAGGGGAGGGGCACGGAAGAGGCAGGGGATGGACAGGGGATGGGTAGAAGAGGGGCGGAGGACTAGGGGCGGCGGAGGGGCATGGGATGGACATGGGATGGTCAGGGGATGGGTACGGTCGAGGAGGGGCAGATGAGGGACAGGGGAGGGACGGGAGGTTAGGAGAGGCAGGGGAGGAGCACGGAAGAGGCAGGGGATGGACATGGGATTGGTATAGGAGGGGCGGAGGAGGGACGGAGGAGGGGCGGCGGAGGGGCAGGGGATGGACATAGGATGGGCGGGGGATGGGTAGAGGAGGGGCAGATGAGGGACAGGGGAGGGACAGGGGAGGTTGGGAGAGGCAGGGGAGGGGCATGGAAGAGGCAGGGGATGGACATGGGATGGGTAGAAGAGGGGCAGAGGAGGAGCGGCGAAGGGGCAGCGGAGGAGGGACAGAGATGGATTCAGAGGGGCAGTCGAGGCACAGGGAGAGGTAGGGAGGGGGCATGGAAGACTACACAGGAGGGGAGGGGATGGGCAGGGGAAGGATATGAGAGGGACGGAGTGGAGCAGGGGAGTTACAGGGGAGAGGTATGGAGAGGCATTGAATAGCGATGGTGGGATAGGCGATGAGCAGTGGAGAGGCAAGGGAGATGCAGCTGAGGGGCGGGGAGGGGCAGGGAGGGGGAAGTGAAGGGGAAGGGTTTTATTGCGTGCGTGCACTATGTCCGCAATTCTTAATTGTTAATCATACAGTCACACCGGTATATACAACCCAATTCTTCTCGATAGTTTTGTGTACAGTGAATGGATCTGATGTATACCTTTTTCTGCAAACGCTTAAAATAACCAGGCCTGTGAATTTATTGCTGCCACGACGTGAGATCACTCAAGTGTTCAGTATAATACTGAACACGTTAGTGATCTCACGTAAAACGGCAGCATTGCCGTGAAGTCAAAGTTCACTATTAAGGGAGGTGGTAGAAAGAAAGAAATCGTAGCGTAAAAGGGGTGGTGTCGTCATGATCTAAGCAGGGCCATAATTTCATAGAGCTGCTTAAGCAGAAAATATTGCTTAACAATTGCCTGCTAAGCAGAAATGAGCAGGATACCAGTCACAAAATGTACTTGTGACATGGCAGTTTGGCTGGTAACCTTAGTCTGGTAAGCATACTTTTGTTGTGCTTAGCTACTTTTTGTGCTTAAGCAGCTTTATGAAATTGGGCCCGGCAGGCCTCCCTGTGGCTGTACCTGAAATTATGAACATTCACCCTGTATTGCCCTCGCACGCCCTCCCTGCGTATCATCTATGGAGGGCGCGAGTGCGTGCACAGTAACCGGCTGAGATTTCATTATAGGACCGTGCAAGTCTCGTGCGTATTCGAACACTGTTTTCGGGACCACTTCGGGTACAACGAATAGATAAAGAATATAATATTATAATTATTTTGTATCTATGGCTTCACGTTCATTACTTTAAAGCGTTGAGGAAACAAACTTGCGTAAAACTTAACGGGTCCAAAAGTTAGGACAGGCACCCTTCGTTCAAGTACTATCCCCCCTCGCAGTACAAAATATTGACCTTAACAATAACACTGCACCAGTTCTTAAACAGACGGAGGAGAACGTCTATTTTTAAAAAGAAAGAGCAATTACATCTGGCTTAATTGCCCAAGGTAGACGACATGATACGCAATCAAACCCATGACCTTTTTACTGGGTTTAGTTAACACTATTAAACCATGTTCGCGTACGCTCCACACATCTGGGGGAGGTGTCTAAAAATCGCACCCAGCACGTTCTCCCACCTTAAACTGACATAGAACAGTGTGCGTCCGAATCCGATACTGGCGTGGAACCAGTGTATTGATCTTTTGATTACCGATGGGCTCGGTTCATCATGTCCAACATTTCGGTGACAACCTAAGATGGTATGGTAAACAAGCGAGGTATGATTCACAACACGTCTGTGACACAATTAACAGGTATCCCCCATCCAACTTTCCCTGCTCACTTTAACACTTGAAACTGCACAAATCGACGGGTTTTGAGGACTGAGCGGCTCCACATTTAGTGATTCGATGAGCGCTACATTAGATTTTACTTGTTGTTGATGGTGTTCAGTTTTAGTTTTAAGGAAGAGTACATTCATTCTGGACCAAGACTCTAGTCTTCAACATAGTGTTACCGCCATGTAAAATTCATGCGGTTTTGTTTTGAGAAAGCGATGACGCCACTCAGTGAATTCGGATGCTGTTCATACTTTCCTTCACATGCATACAATTTTCAATTCAAGTGCATACAACTATGGGTTAGGTTGATTCCATGATGAGTCTTAACATTATATTATTTTGAGTTCATCACACGCTATTAACCTCTGGCAAATAATGATGTCACGTAACAGTCAGCTAGAGGGTGTTTCTGTATATCAGGTGGTCTAACTGTCTTGCTTTTGACTTTATTTGTAAACCAGTTGTGTTTTGTATGCAACAAAAAGGAAAAGAAAGTTATGCTTTAACAAAAATTACTGGATTAAATCTGTAGTTGTAAAGTCGATGGAGGTAATTTTGTTTTACTAAAAAGCTAGTAATCATATTATCCAATGTGCTAGCAAGCTGTAATGTGGCTATGTTCCTTATCCGTAACATAGCCGCTAAACACACTTAAATACCCTCGAACATTACACTTAGCCTACAAGTATCAACCATCAAGCCCAGACAGTCGATAATTATTACCACTATAGCACTTAAAACCACGAAATGTAATATTTGGGTTGTGCAATTAGTCCCGAGCAGTAAGTGAAGTAACTGGGACCGAGATTCTAGTTTGAATACAAACTAACCAAATTGTAGCCCGGTGTCTACATGGCACTGTGCATGTAACCCAGCACAGTTAATGGTAGCCTGCAGCGTATAGGATTCTGCCTGACCATAATGTAACCCCCACAAGTAAACATTTTGATAGCTCTACGGAGAGCATTGAACCTATATCATATAGACCATGTTACCTTTGTTTACAAAGTGGTGACCTTGTACATTCTAAAGCGTTTCCTGGAGGGCAAGATACT
>JAUELU010000002.1:9131297-9142799 GCA_032357145.1 Evasterias troschelii
GTTGAAATACAGTGTGCTAAACTCGTAGCCAAGCCAACCATTTTACCTAAGTTTGCCGTGCCTCTTGCAGTTGTGTGCTTTTGTTCCGTACTTCTTGTTTCAGTTAATGGAATGATTCTTGCACGGAGCGAATACGACTAAAGAGTTGGTAACGACCAATAAACGAACAGAACATGCCCGGTCTAAAGTACTCACTTGCCCGTGCACCCTTTGAGCTCGTCGCGCTCGTTCGAGTGAAGTCGGACTAAAAGTGCGAGTTCTACGGTTGTAATGATTGAACTAAATCTCGAAAGTTCTTGTGTTCTTAAAGATGATTTATCGAATACGTGGTGGCAAGTTCATGGCCAAACAATTATTCATTATACGTATTTTGAGTCGGAACTCAAAAAGCTTATAATTGAGTTTCAGCTTTGGCCGCAACAAAGTCGATATAATGAGCAGAATGTATGTCTCGATTTGAATAGATTAAGGGAATTATTTATCGAGATTTGTTTAATTGCGCTTTGGTTTACGAACTGTAATCATCCAAGTCATACTAACAAAAAACACAAAAAACAACAACAAAAAACCTTCTAAGCAATGTTAATTATACTGGCTTTATTGCGTCACACATGATTGTAAGAGCTTACCAAATAGCAGCAGACGGTGTTCATGATTTGAGTGATCAACCATTAAAATACATAACATAAAAACCTGTTATTTTAGGCTTAATTCGTTGTGAGTCGGGGGAAAATAGTGAAAAGCAGGCCCAGTATTCATCATGTAAACACATTATCCTTAACTTTGGATGCAACAACCGAAATCAGCTGTTACGTTTTTTCCAGGTTTTTAGATACAGTTTTCTCGAAAATACCTTCATTTGCAGAGGGATTATTTCACACACAAAAATGATTCTAGTATGAACTTCATAATCAGTAAGCTTTCAGACTAAAATTAAACAGTTATGTTTTTAGTTCGTACCAATCATGTGTAACGCTCATTGTCAAGAAATTGTGTTTTAAACACGGGAACTTCACGTTTGAAACATTGACAAATTTCCAATAAATTCCAGTCTGAATATCATTTTGGAGTGAACAAAATTAGCTTTAAAAGGCGCAAAATAATAATAACTTAATATCCCGGTGGCGTAGATCCTATTTGACTTTCAAACTTCAAAACAGATTTTGTTTTTCACTTTATTTTTAGCGTTATTTGTTTTTCTTCGTTCATGTTGGGTGTTGTACAAAAACATAATCAAATCACAGCATTTTCAAATGAAATTTACTCCATGAAGTGATTGTAAGATCGTCACAGATACCATTGTTTCCGATTTTTATTTTTTTTAAGCATTTGAATTATTTTATCATTTTTAAAGTTGTACGCGCGATTTCAATTGAATAATGTTCATAAAAAATGTTTTCCCTGAACGAATTTTGACAGATGATGCGTTTTCAAAATTAAAAGCATCCTAAAAACTTTCGCATTATTATGCCACGAACCGTTCACAAAATACGATTAAAATTTGTATCCATGGCTGATGGACATGATATAATGTAGGATCCCGACAATAGTTTTTAGTTTTTCAGTAACTACCACTTGTTTTTGGTAGATTGTTTGCATGCAATACCTCACATGAAAACTTACAACTTTCTTGAATCTAAAACAAATAGAAATTTGAAATATAAATCTACATTTTCAGGTCAAATCGGCCAAAAATCAGATCTGGCATCTTTATCGAGGTTATACGAACCTTTCAAGTGGTATTTCGTCTCTCAAGATTTAGTGGTTTGATGTAAATTGAGACTTTTATTTTTACCGGTCGGGAGTTTTATAATCTACTGATAACACACATTTTCAATAAAATAAACAACCCTACAAAAGTACAAGTTTACTTGAAAATGTTTGAGAACTAATACTGAACTTTACTTATTCATAACGAGAGCTAGAAAGCCGTGATTAACTTACCTAAGTAATACTCTTGAGGTAACACCGGGAAATGAGGATGAGGATTGAGTGGGTAGTACGGGCTGTGTCTGGTGGGGTGAATCGGGTATGGTCTGGGGGCCAGAATGTTATCGATGGTGAACCGGGACGGAGGGCTGGATCCATTGACCGCGGTTGCAGCGCTGGCGTTGTAGTAGGCGGCCGCGACAGAGTTGAGAGCTGCAAGGCTCACCGGTGTTTGCGAACCGATATTCATCTTACTGTAGAAATGGTAAAGTCGATGCAGGGCCGTTGTAGAACTTGAGATAACGAAACCACAAGTTTAAAAAATCAAGCTTGTCAAGCAGTTGCCCCGTACTACTTCAAAATGAGAGCGACACGGAAGAAGTCTTGAGCCGGTGCCCCAAGACGACGAATGGGTGTTACAAGCTTCTTTGTCTGGGCATCTAAAGATAGTGGTACAGCAGTTGACTTGGCCACCCTCTAACAAGAGACAGTGTAAACCTCGCCTTTAGTATAAACCACATTGATTGGTGGACTTAGCTGGTGCTTCAAAAGACGGTGATGCTCTAGTACTTTTTACGTCAGTGATCACCTGTAGGGATGGAGTGAACCAGCGATAAGCCCGTCTTAGAATATATCTGATTACTACTCTTTGTCTGCAAGGGACGGCTCACTAATGTCACCCGTTGATCACGCCCTTCAAGAAGATCTATCCGAATTGAGATTTCTACCAAAAACTTCCCTCGAAATAAGACTTATTGGCTTGTGTGTTATTACGCGTGTGAGTTCCAAATGACGTGTAAGTGGCAACAGGCAGTTAGGTCTGAACTCAATAATGGTTCAGTCTTCTCACTGTTATAGGTGTTCATCCATTGTGAATTAATGGCCCAACTGAAAATAGCATTTTGATAACATTTTCAGTGAGGTCTAGAATTATTTTGAATTTGAAGTAAGTTTCTTGAGTGGTATAGGTCCTCTGAAAACAATATGAAGATACAAGTATCAATAACTTAGAGTTTACGCATGCACCATCGTCACATTTCAACTTTCAGCCATCAAGAACACAATAAATTGATTCATTAATTTTAACCATGACAATTTGATGAATGTCTGTATACATACCGGTATATTTCATGACCAAACACGATTAATCCAAAGGTTTGCCTAATTTTCTGTTAGATTAGCCTACATTCTTCAACTTCATTTGTAGAATTCTGATATCGTAATAGATCAGCAATATTGACATCATCAGTAGATACCAATAACAATTGCAACCAAGCATACGACTGCACATGGGTGGTACCACGAACGAGTCACAGCGTATGTTTCTGGTTGTTATGTAGAATGTTACCGGCAATGGCCGATTTCAGGTAACAGTTTCTATACAAAATTACAGTCGTTATGGCTTTCTGAAATATAAAACGGAAAACAAAGTACCAATGGTCTTGTTCAGTCTTTTACTTTCAAACTACGGTATGTATGAATTCTTCATCAGTCTTTACACAAAACAGGACATTTTTGGGGTGCAATCACTCATCTCTTCTGTAGAATATACAAATAAGAAACCCTCTCGTTGTGGTTTGACATTTTCAATGTACAAACCAAAGTCGTCCGCAAGGAAAAGTCGTCCCCCGGGCACCCTTGAGGTGCGGGCCGCGGTAAGTGACTATATCAAAAACCATTTTACTTATACAGAGGCGCAAAAGCAATTACGCAAAACAAAGAAATCCCCATTAGAAGACACTTCAATGTACTTCAAGTAGTACAAACACACCCTTTTGTCTTGGACGAAACCCACAAATCGGATTTGAGAGGCTCTGGGTATTAAGGGTACCCCGCGTGCCCACCCACTAATAAAGGCCTCTCTTAAGTCACAGTGTCTCAACTACACAAGGGATGTCATTAGATTATCATTATGCGTTTAAGTGCAGTACTTTCTTGTGTGATTTTTGTGTGTGGTGGTGTTGTCTTTTTGGGGATGAGTTGTTATTGTGTATTGAATAAAGTGTTCAAGTTAACAGAACAGCTGGTACTGAGCGGGAAGAAGTGTTACAGGTTGTTCAATCAGGGTAGGCAGTACGACACACACTCTAAACAATCCCGCGTCAGAACCATTTCTGGGTCAGGCTACCCGGAAACTGTCAATAAAAGAGATTTTGACTATAATTCCGCGTCAGTTTGACCTTTTGTGGGTCATATTGACACATTTCCCGGGTCATACTGACCCTGTTGGGCAACCCACGAGACACGGACCCCCGGTCAACTCTGACCTGGGTTATGATAGCAACTTGATAATTATAATGTGATATAAGTTCAGTGACATACAGATGGTCTGTACTTTCTCGCCTATAATAGTTTATTAAATCATGTTATTTAAATCGCTTTGTCTGTATTCCACTCCCATCATCGAAATGAACCAAATCTTGACTGGCGGCGTAAAACAGAATAGTCAGGGAGCGGCTAATGAATCCTGTGATCATAGCAGAATAAAAAGTACGGGAAACAAAATAATCTCCAAGTACTTTGAACAAATTGCATATACTTCAAGAATTATCTAAAATACATTGCGGGGTATGCCCTTTATTTGACTTTGTGCCAAATTCCACGCTTGTATAATATCAAATCAAGGAAAAAACAAAAAAAACAAAAAAACAAAAACTCCGAAAAGTAATGCAATTCCCTCGACGACAGAAGCATATTATCGAGGGTCACTGATGATAAACCACAGTGAAGAAACTTCGCCCTTATTTATCGGCTGTTTATCACCCCCATGTTCCTCAACTCTCAACTGATCCCAATTTACTTGAATCCTTAGCTAATCGCAATTTACAATTTACAGTCCCTAACTAATTCCAATTTACAATCCTTAAGGCAATTGGACACGATTTTGGTAATTATCCAAAAGGAGATTTAGTTTCAAGTTCACATTGACACCATTCTTCCAGATAACGCTCATCCTAAAATTACTGTTAAAGTTTTCAGGACTCGAAGATCCCCAAAAATATATCACAAAACAGATATCGTTTGTTGCCTTCACTTTAAACGGGAACATGAATTTGATGAAATTTCCACAGGTTCGTGTGTTTATCAAACTAAAGATGGCAACTTTATTTCCTCTACTTCTACACAAAAATAATGATGCACTAATTTTTTTTTGAAATCTTCATAAATAAGTTATAAAAGCTATATTCATGATTAATATGCCCCACTCTGACAGTTACAATAATATCGACTTCGATCAGGTTTAGACTATTACTTGCTATTGATCCAAGTGGGTATGACAACTTTCTTTACCATGGAATGTTTTCTTTTCACAATCTTCAAATTAACTAATCTCATCATGGGCGTTTTGGGACTGGGGTGGGGGGGTGGGCAGAGGGGTTGTTTTGCTCCAAAATTGTACACAGATAAAAACACAAGTAACAATTTCTAACTTCTAAAACTTTGCTTTCTCTTTCACCCCCTTCTTGCTGTGCCCGAATTCCCTCCACTTTTTTGCCTGAAGTTGGGAGGGCAGTTGCCCCTGACCGCCTATGCACCCCGTTATTGTTGTATACATAAATCGTGGATGAGTACGCTTTGTAATAAGAGGCCATAAATAAGCGGTGTACCCTTTGAGTTGAGGAGACCGATATGGGAATGAAACAACATTTCTCATTATAATAAGACGGAAAATAAAAAGGAACCAAAAAGGAAGGAAATCAACCATTCTTTCAAGGCGTACCAGGGTTTGCCCTCTACATGTTTAGTGACTGGCCAGTAGAACAGGTTAAAGCTTGTCATTTCAAATAATTCTGACTGATCCTTATGTGTTTTAATTAGTATTTGGCCTGCGGGGACCACAGGGGAGAACGCTGTACACTCGGTCAGGGGGAATGGAGACACACACTTTCAACTCCCCACTTCATCTTGTCATTTATTTAAAACAAGAAAGAAAGAAATAATTGTATTCACAACCAGGAGAGGTGCTTCGAGGCTGGCGTCTTGTTTGCAGTAGAAACCTATTGCAAAATCTAACAACCTACAAATGTTCGTTTGCCTTTAGTTGTGATACGCCACCTCCCCCACTTATCGGCAGTACCTAGTTTTCAACTGACTGGAAGGGTTATTATAAAATGAGCTGTTTTGAATACGATGCCTAGTTGTGATAACCTCTTAATATAGGCCAAGGAGTGGTATTTTACATAACATCATGGTTTCATCAGAGGAGCTCAAAGGTCGAGTTCAGTTTCATTGGCATAGAAGGAGTCACAAGAATGTGGGGGGGGGGACTATAAAAAGCGTTTGTTATAAAATGTATATGGTTAGAAAGATGTTGTAAAAGTAGAATACGATGATCTACACAAGTATGTCTCGAAATTGCGTGGTTTTCCTTTTACATCGTCGACTAACACGGTCGGCCATTTATGGGAGTTAATAATGGCCGACCGTGTTAGTTCGCAAACTAAAAGAAAAAACAAGCAATTTTGAGGCATATTTGTGTGGATCATTGTATTCTACTTTTAAAACATCTTTCTAACCATACGCATTTTATAACGAACGGTAACAAACGCCTTTTATAGACCAACTCGTCCGATCCAAGGCAACGTGTCCCTTTAAAGATAGAAGGAGTGACAAGAACGTGGGGGGGGGCTATAAACTTTTAACCTCACATTAAAATGGTGAAAATGCCAATGTGTTTAAAACCCTTCCAGTGCAAACTTTGTCAAAATCCAAAAGCGTTTCTTTCCACTTGAATGGGTCTGTTCATCTTATGACGGTGATTTTTTTAAAAGTTCATTTCTGAATTTCGATGATATCCGATCAAAAAGGCATGTAAATTGTTATTTTAATTGACTGTGCACAAAAAATTGTTAGGTGTACAGGCCCATTTGTTGTTGATATCCAATGACGTCACGTTTCAAATTTCGCTCTGTTTAACGTGATGTTAATAAAGCATCACAAAACTGAGTTTGACCTTTGAGCAATTAATGATACATTATAAAACAAAGTTGAACAAGCTCAATTAAGGTCAGCAAGCTGGGTTGGCACTTCTTTTTTGTAAGTTACGATAGGTGGGGTTTAGGTAGAGTGACAGGGAAAACAATGGCTTGTTTTTCCTAGTGGTAATGTAAATTCTAGGACTCTGTTTTTCAGTTCATAATCAAAGTCAATCGTGCTTCTGCTTTGCAGCAATTAGATGCTTGTCCTTTCCTCTTAAGGCTCTCAATGTTCTCCGTTCAAGCTGCACGAAAGATAAAACTCCAGGAGGACTGCGGTGAAAATAAATAAACGAGAACTCAACCAAAAAGAGGACAGACGACATCCACTTCTGCAGAGGTGGTTGTGGTCAAGAACGTTCTGGAAAGGGCACTCTGCTTCATGTTGCCCCGTACCACTGATCGTTGTGGCAAAGCACCGTGTACAGACTTTCTCACACCAGGCGTTACAGATTCTCCGGAAACGAGCTTTCAGCCAGAGAGCGCAAGCCTGGGGCGCCGCAGAATGGCTCAAACCAACCCGGCATTTACAGTGCCAGTGTCCCTTCAGACATCATGGTTAACGGTACCAAAACTGGTGGTAAACAAATTCAACCATGATAAACCACCTGAATCACCTTTAACAAAGAAAGAAAAGTCAGGCTTTGTGATCATTACGTTTTACCGAGACGAAGATCGTCATACTGTCCGGGTGCATATTTGAACCTTGATTGCACATTGCACAATCACAAAAACAGTCATCAAATTTCAGCAAATTTGAGCAAGCATTCGCAGTGGCTCCAATTTGAGACGTTTGTGGACGCTAGGTGGCAGCAGACTACCTGGTACATGTAGGTCTGTAAAAACATGTTAGTGGAGCTTGAATCAAATTATGATGTTGTTTTTCTTTGGAAGAGCACATTTAAAAAATCCGCTAATTAGTTCCCTAAACAAATATTCTTATAGATGACCCGTGGAAACAACAACAACAGCTTATACGACAACATCAGCAACAACAAATGCTTAACTACGTCAAGTTTTGACGACTAGCATTAAGAAAGGCTTCAAGTGCCTCTAATCAAGCAAATGTAACCTAAGTGCTGTTTCTCCTGAAGACAGCAGAGTATACTGTTCCGAAACGTCGAGACCACACCAGCTCTTTTTAGAGCCAACGTTCCTCCCAAAAGTGATGTATACATGGTTTTACCCGCAATATTACTATACTTCCTATGTTAAAATTCAGCCCACCTAGGATTTGAAGCAGATAGTCTTCCTAAAGAAACACATTTCTTACGGCCACGAATTCGTATACGTGTTGTCAAACATTGCGGGAAATGTCGCATTTTCTAAGTTTTTACTGTATGAAGTCGATCATTGACCTGACTACAACTACAGGATGTACAACTGTATTTATACCTCTTTTCTCATTTTTAGATCATTATAATTTGGATAAACAACAATACATTAAATTAAGCCAGGTGGTTTTGTGCAGGGCTTATCGATGCTCGACAGTCTGTGTTTAAAATAGTCATCCCTTAATATTAATGTTCACGTTCAGCTTGTTTCTAAACAAAACACCATGATTTGAAAGAAGTTGTATCAACAATATTTAAATGTGTTACAATAGATTTATCATTTTAAAATGACCGGCTTGGTCGACAACTTGCTGTTGGACACTTTTGGATAAGAACATCAAATTTGGCACACAGAGTAGACGACATTTTGAACAATCTTGATTTGGAGTTCTATCTGAGTGTCTCTGTATACAGGCACGTCGATTACTTTCTCATTACATTAAATAGACATAATAACTACAGCCTGACATTTTTTGTTTGGTATTGGGGCGAGAGAGATTTTTTAGTCATTCATCCATTTACTCCACCATAATTTAAACTGATGTAAATTTAACCTAAAACTGTAATCGTTGTGTGACAACACAATAACTATTATCAGCTATCGCGGAAAAACCTGCTTGAGGGCGATATTCTCACGAGTGTTCAAGCAGAATTTCAACAGTGTCTCAATAAATTAATTAATTGCTAAAGCAGTCAACTGTGAGAACACATCACGTGCAACCATTACTAAAGATTCTCTGCCTATGCCACTATAATAACTCTCAAGAGAGTTATCTTTGAACATGTATATCTGAAGCAGCGTGATGTTAACGTTGAACAGTTGTCTGAATTTTCTAATTTCAGATGAATATTAGTGAACCTGAATTGATCTCCTTCATTAAAACACTTACCAATGAGTTACTCTGAACCGCTTGGAGACGACTCACTTGAACTGTGTCCATTCCTCACCACAGTTATATCAATACTTGACATAGATACAACTGTCCGTTTTCTTTTCTCTATTTCTGAGGATATTTCTGTAAATAGAAAATCAAAACCAGTATGAAAAACCGAACACATTAGGCAGAAAGATACATATAGTTTTACTAATTACAAAGGTTGGAAAATGTTCATTTCCCTAAAGTTTTTCCTTCAAGTATACAAAATTGTTGTAGCGCTCGAAGCAAGGATGGAGAGGCAAACCCAGTTAATGATAAAACAAAAATGTATGTCAAACACATATAATATATAAAAGTACGTCCCTTTAAACTACCTAAAAACAGTTTTGAAAGAAAACACTTTTGAATATAAATATATTTAATAAAATAAAGGAAGGTGGTGACTCAAACACATGAACAGTAAGAGAAGTTTAACACAAAACCCCAGCCAGGTTCTGACTGGGATCATCAAACAGTACATGTAGAACAGAAACAAACTGAAGAAAAATAAAAATCTATTAACAAAATAAAGAATCTTCCCTAGGAACAAAAATTAATGCATAGTGAATATAGGTCACACTGAAATAATTACATAACAGTTATCATGAAATCATCAACTTATATTAAATAAAACAATCTGCAGCAGGATGAGAGAGATTATGGATATGGCCTTACAATTTTTTAGGTTAGACACACAAGCAATCCTTTAAGAAAGAAAGTAACAACAAGTTTATATGCACATAAATGTAACAATGTGAGCTAAAAAGTACTCAAGGTCACACAAATGTATCTATCAAATTCAAAAGCACAGTTATCTCATGAAGTACAGTGAATACAAATTATGTTTGGTGTAAAAAGAGATTAACAAATTGGCAGATATTAAAAGTGATTTTTTGAGAACCCATCTAAGAGCCTAAAGTTACCCCTACCTAACTACACACAAACCAGTGGACTCAAACAAACACAGTGGGGAGAGAACATCAGGTGAATACTTGTTATCAATAAACAGTGTACTCTCGATAAAGATCCTCTGGATCTGGCCTTAGAATCATCAGAGTAGCTAAAATAAAATATAACTAATTTTGCAAGAAAGACAAGAACGCAATGTAATAGGCACAAAAATACAACAATGTGAGCTAACAATTTCTTAAGATACAAAATAAGTTAATGTAAACAAACAGTTCGTAGAAATGCATCCATTAAGTTTAAAAGCACAGTTATCTCATGAAGTACACAGTTTAAACAAATCATGTTCGGTGAAAAACATTTGAAGTGAAAAGAGAATGTTAATACTATTGGCAGATGATAAAAAGGATTGCTTGAGAACCCATCTATATTATAAGCATTGAAAGTTACCCTTACCTGACTACACCAGTTGACTCCAAAGCTTCCTGAACAAACAGGCTGAAATGGGAGAAAGACAATGTGGAGGGAGAAATAAGGCAATTTTGCTTTTGTCAATAAACATCATAATTTATTCACAGCTGATGTGTCCACGGATATAACCTCCTAAACAAAAAAATATTTAACAAATAAATAAAACACTACAAAATAAACAAACGAACGCCTCCAACCAACAAAACAACACCAACAAACAAGCAAAGTAAAACATTATCCATCTCATGAGCAACAGTACGGTACTCACTGCTGTCCATTATTATCTCAACACTAAAACAGCACAGAGGAACATAATGCACACTCTTAATCAATGTTAGTGTCTGAATGTTCTGTGCTTGACTTACCAAGAAGTTGTCATGAATTCAGCTTTGACTGACTGTGTCCAACTCTGCTGCAATGCTGTGGGGGAGACAGCTATCCGAACCTTTATGTGACATTAATAACAATTAATACAAACGGGTAAAGTTGCTAACCCGAAAAACTTCAAAGCACTTCTTAAAAACATGTGAGGAAATCAACTTACTTAAAATAGTAGGCCTAGTGAAAAGATTTCAAAAAAATAAATGATTTTAAGTATAATACAATTATCATCTTACAGACCCAAACACATGAAAAATTAATTATCATCACAGAGATCCAAACACATGAAAAACCAGGGGAAAAGTTACACACATACAAACTCACAGCCAGGTTCTGAATGCGATTATCAAAACTTACATGTGAAATTGTAACAATAACAAAAAGGTAGCAGCATGTTTGCCAACAACTTAAAGGCACTTTACATTAATATATTAAACAGTAAAACACATAATGCAGATGTGAGAAAATCAAGTTACATAATTAAAAGAAGTTATTAAAAGAGGGAGGAATATTGCATGTTTATAATATAATTGTTTACAAATAGGGCCTATTATCAAAGCAGAGAATCACACACTGGTAATATGGGGG
>JAUELU010000002.1:9176107-9193371 GCA_032357145.1 Evasterias troschelii
ATAAGTCGTTCGAACGAGATAATAAGTCGTTCGAACGAGATAATAAGTCGTTCGAACGAGATAATAAGTCGTTCGAATGACCCTTTACTACGGTTATTCGAATGAGATAATAAGTCGTTCGAATGAGATAATAAGTCGTTCGAACGAGATAATAAGTCGTTCGAACGGGATATTAAGTCGTTCGAATGACCCTTTACTACGGTTATTCGAATGAGATAATAAGTCGTTCGAATGAGATAATAAGTCGTTCGAACGAGATAATAAGTCGTTCGAATGAGATAATAAGTCGTTCGAACGAGATAATAAGCTTTAATTAGGATCTCGTTCGAACGACATATCTTTTGAACGTCTTATTATCTTGTTCGAACGCTTTAACTCGTTCGAACGACTTATTGATATTATTTCGTTCGAATATCTTGTTTCTATACGTATTTTGTTCAGTATTGTAATTCCGTATTATATTGAGTAAATACCAGAAAGCCAAAGTATTTGACGGTGGTTGGGGGAAAATTAGACTAAAAACAATATGTTCTTCACGACTTTGTTGCGTTTGTTAAAGTTTTCCTCAATTCACTTATATACAACCTCAGGCAATAATTGACTTAGTATGTAGCTATGTACTCTTGTGATCGCAATCCTGCGAACAGCAAATCCTGCAAGCAAATAACATCACAAGAGTGGGAGCATTGAGTATAACATAACAAAATATGCAGTGTTAATAGTCGAATTTCTTTCTTTTTCATGTATAGTTTAGTGTGGTTTCAATACGCAGTCACAGTATATGAAAAGTTAGTTTACCAGTTTACCTGTGAAGATCAAAATGGTTGGATGGCAGTCATCGACAACCCGCGTTGGGAAAATGAGTGCGCATGGATGCACGGATGGGACGCCCCCATCGTCATGCTATACAGTCTCAATAAGACTCCCTTCAAGTGGACAAACGTCGTAACTGAAATTTCAGGTTTGGTCGTTTAAGCCAAAGCAAACGCATTAGAGTATTATGGTCCTTAATTATAAAGGGTCGGTGAAGGGTTCGCCATTATTGCTATTTCCAATTGTGGCTCAGTGGAGGGACACACGAACTAAACATTGTCATCAAATCTCATATAAAACTTCACGATTTTACTCCGGTCGCGAAATTTTATATCAAATTTTCTTTCAATATGACTTTCCTCGGTCACAGAATTTGCCGTGTTTTATCCAGTATGCTGGGTAGCCTGAACTATTGTTGCACTTCATCCATGTGCTCGAGGCGTAGCATGTTATAACCCCCTTGGTACCGCTCAGACCACTCAGCTTAAAGTTGCGGCAACTTTTGCGACTGACATGAAACTTGATTTCAAACTTTAAGACTTTGGGGGACAGTTTTGAAATTTTCCGTCAATTTTGACGCAAATATTGAGGTTATGTGTGTCCCTCCAGTGCCACCATCACTTTCCTAAAATAATACGCCGATTTATGTACATGTAGTTTGGTTAGTTTGGGTTGCTGTGCAGTAGTGAATGTTCAACGTTTTGAAAACGCGCAATTCAACCAATAGCTCAACGCCTTCCTATGTATCATAAACAGACTTAGTTTGTCTGTTGCAAAAGCGACCTCGCTTTCAAAAAAGAAGCTGTTTTTGCGAATGAACATAAAACATTGCACCGAGCTCTTTGTTCTTTATACTGAAACAGGAACAAAACAAAGTTATGTCAATCTATGAGACTACATGAAACAGTCGTGGGGACAAATAATTTGCATGTTATCCCTTGTTTCAATCGATTATTCGAGTGAGTTCCAGTCTTAAACTTTATAAGAGCAGCCTCACTCTCAAATTACCAGTGAATAACAAAACTGTGTATGTTACCAACATCTTCTTTTTTTTGGTTGGGGGGGGGATCTGGGGATTGATCCTTCTGATTATAATTCATTGCTATCTAAGACCGCTTCTTATTTTATAGCATGTTCGCTTTAGTAAAGATCTGTATCAGTTATGTTTATTTCATGTTGTAATTTCTATAGTTTCTCCTTCTCCTGATATGGCTGATATCGCTGATGGTGATTGCCAAACGTGCTATGAGTCAGGTAAGGCTACTTCGGATACGGCAAACTGTGAATCATGAAATGATACGAAGGTGCTAAACACTTGTTATAATACGTTTCAAGTTTGGTGAAAAATGGCTACCTTTATTTATTTTGTTAACCACCATTTTACTTTCTCTGTCATTATTAGTTTTACATACCTAATTTTCAAAACCTCAAATCCAAAAATGTACTTGCGTGTATTCCTTGGCCCCGTTCAAAGTGCCCGAGTTTTCATCACAACGTTAAACGTAAAGAACATCATTGTTTTTTGAAGAGTGAATTATTATCCCTTTTCGAGTTTAGATAAATATATATTTTGTAGATATTCTGAATTGATAACAACTAAAACGAAGGTGGAGTTCTATAATTGTTCACTTACAATTCATTTATTTGCTGCATTTTGGGACTTCACTTTCCATTAATTAGTGGGCAGATAACATTTTACTGTATTTATTAACTTGTATTCTTTTAGGGTGGCAAGAAGACGCGTGGATCGTGTTGGAACTTGACAAGCCAGCCAAAGTTGGAATGGTGAAATTAAAGATCTGTCTAAAGTATCTTACAGGTATAATCTTAAGAAAATAAAAATAAAAAAAATAAAAAAAACGCAGGCTCATTTGCAAACTAGTTATGTATTTGTTGAATAAGTCTAATCCTGCTGGAATCGATAATGTTCTGACCTTTTCAGGAGATAGATGCCTCCCCTACCTATATATGTTTTAAAAAGAAAATCTAAACTAACTGGTAAGGAAACCATACAAGAAAAACAAACGAATTACACAAAAGACACAAAAGAAAAATCCCTTAAAAAAGATGGGTTTTTATCTCACATTTTAAAAGAAGACACGAGTTTCCAGTCGCGACGCTTATGCAACAGTTCACAGCTTACGGGCTGCCAAAGAAAAATCTCTATCACCAAATGTAGACAATATTTTACCACTGGGATAATCTAAGATGATTGCTTCAATGTCCCAATGCTATGTGAAGTTGGTTGATAAAAACAATGCTTTCTTCTTGTAGTGACATGTCCACCAATTTTCGATACCTACAATACGGACGCCGACCAATGTTACCACCTGTCAAACGCCACCATGAATAAGGCATCCGCTAGCCAGTATTGCAAAGACTTATCAGGAGACAGGATTGCCGAATGGAAAGTTGTTGAAATTGATAACCGGGAAGAAAACCAAGATATTATCAGCACTTTTGGAAAGTAAGCAATAAATTGACACATATAGGTTTTGATCTTCTTGTTGTTGTTGTTGTTTTGTTTTGTTTTGTTTTTAACTCACTGTCTCTAAAGTTTTAATTCAACTCATTTCGACATTTATTTATATGATTATTAGTGACAAAAATTATTAACAACTTAAAGAGGATGTTGAATGAGGATATTATTATTGATAATAATACTAACAAACAAAATAATATATTAAAGGTAACAACAATGACAAGAAGGAGTTATGCAAAAGACGGCATGAATATAACATAACAACAACAGTTTGGTAACAAGAAATGAATAAAAGAAAGAGTATTCATTGTGGAGTTTCACAAGAACTTTCTTTATAAAGTTTTTTCTAACGACGCACAGTTTTGATAATTTTTTAAATTTTCAAATTGCAATGTTTTCCCAAATTCAATTGCTTAATATCAGATATATGCTTTTGGTCGTCCCCACACGATGATATTCCAGTAACATTTAAAAGGGTGAAGAAGAATAAGCTATAATTTAAGAAATGTGAAGATTATAATCATTATTATATAATATTTATTTAGTTATTCCTTTTTGTTTGTAGCTTTCTCGATGCAGATGACAATGGTATTTGGCTGGGATATACACAGTCCAATGGTGACTGGTTAGCTGACAGTGATGGAACCAATCAAACATATTTCAATTGGCCTACCGGTGTTGAACCTGAGGATCAAGCCTGTCTGTTCATGGACTTAAAACATTCCATTCCTCTTGATGGATATTGGCGGGCTACTGAGTGTTCATCTGATCGCCGAGTGGTTTGTGAATATACAGGCGACTTTGGTAAGCGACATGTTCCTCAAGTGAATTAAAAACAAATTGTCAAATATACAGTACAGTAACTTAGTTAAAAGAAGACCATGATTGCATACTGTACGAGAAAGAAAAAAAAACACCACAAAAGTTTGAGGTCATCAACCGGAAGTATGATGATCAACAAATGAGCCATGGAAAACGTCACAAGAAAAAACTCGCTATAATTCATAATCTCATAATCTCATTTTGTATCTGCTTAAATTGTGTTATCTTTCCAGGGGAAACATTTTCATCAGCCCACGTACTACTCGGGCAAAATGACAACATATCAGAGGCAGCGGAGTGCGGTGTGCCGCCCTCTGACGACAGTTTGGTCTACTTTTACACGTGCGCTGAGCCGAGGGCGACTGCGTCTCACGTATTCGTACGCAAATCAACGGAATACAAAGATCAGCTCATCATCTGCGAGTTGAATGTGTACACGGTAAACGGTGAGTCAAGAAAATCGAAGGAGCTTTAAAATGTCGTGCAGAGTTATATTTGAGATGAGAAAATGCAAACTCCGACAAAATGCAAACTCCGACAACGTACACGTTGTTGCAGAGCATAAATTAAAGTCAAAGATAAACTAATAATGGTCCATGTTTGTTGAAACCATGGCCGAAACTTCGGTCATTATTCATTTTGGGATTCCATTTTGACAGGAAACGAGAGGATATATGAGTGAATGCACACCTCTACAAATCAATAGTTTACTTCCCCTGTATGCCTGCGACACCATGGACCTCCATGGTGACACCGAAGATAGGCTATTATTAAATAGTTAAATATACGATAGGATTCTGGGGTTTCGCATTCAGGTGTTCAATCTTCAGTTCCTTATATCCTGAAGCTTGCTGTAAAAGTGTATGTCAATTTCATGAAGGCTAAGGGTGTCTGTGTAATTACTGTTCTTGCCGCAGGGTCCCCGTAATGGTTCGCATTGAACGTTGGAATGAAATCGACTAATATGTCGAGTAATAATTGACTCACTGGTGGAACTTGAAGGTCCTGAGACCCTTTCTCTGGAGGATCTTCATGACCGTATCTGGATTGCCCCTCGGTCAAGGAAAGACCTACAGCCCATGCATTTTCAATGCAATTCCAACAGGATAAAGGATACCTCAGTAAATGTTGGTTAAGAAATGTAGAGGGGATCCGAGACCTATGAATCCGAATCCGAGCCCTGTTAATCCAAGTCCGAGTCCTATAGGGGGTAACCGAGACTACGAATTCAAATCCGAGTCTTGTAAATCTGAGGAGGGAGTCAGAGTCCTCTGAATCCGAGTGACTCCTGTAAGTCTGAGTCCGAGTTCCATTAATCAAAAGAGGGGATCCGAGTCCTAGGAATCCGAGTCTGACTCCTGTAAGTCCGAGTCTGAGTCCTATAAATCAAAAGGGGGATCCGAGTCCTATGAATCCGAATCCGACTCCTTTAAGTCCGAGTCCGAGTCCGAGTCCCATAAATCAAAAGGGGGACCCGAGTCCTATGAATCCGAGTCCGACTCCTGTAAGTCCGAGTCTGAGTCCTATAAATCTAAAGGGGGACCCGAGACTTATGAATCCAAATCCGAGTCCTGTAAATCGGAGGAGGGGGTCCGAGTCCTGTAAATCGGAGGAGGGGGTCCGAGTCCTATGAATCCGAGGGGAAATTCCTGTAAATCCAAGTCCTATATATCTGTTTTACGTTCATTCATTGTGTTGTATTAATTTCTCCTTTTTCATTTCCATCCAGACACTCTTGTCGGGGTAGCTGATACGATGACCTTCGAAACATCAACTTAGCATACACGCAGAGATATCGAATGATATTTATTCATCAATTAATGAGTAAAACAAGGCATTATAAGGCCACTTTTTGCAATATTATATCTTCTTGATAATGACAAATTCATGTTTCTTTTCTGTTTATAACTTTACATACATCAATGTAAAGGCTATAAAGAATTGTAAATTTTTTTTTTATATATCCGATGGAAGACACCATTAATAGGCCCGACTAAATTTAATAATACTTTTTTTTTTTTTTTTTTAACAAATGTTTTCTGGAATATTATTACAAGGTTTTTACAATTTATTTGTTTTTCCTTATATATTTTTATAAACTTGTTTTAGTTCCTAGAATAGCTGCCCTATTCAAAGAACCTACATAATTATAAATAAATAAAGAAAGAAATACCTTATTTGAAAACTTTTGAATTTTTAAATGCAATTTTCCAAACCTTATCTTTTTTTTGCAATGTATAAAGTTGGTCGTAAAACAGATTTGAAATCTAGATTTTCAATTATACCCAACTTGATTATTACGGAATTTTGAATATTTTCTCAAGTTCGCTGATAATGTTGGGGGTATATCAACAGATAACTCATGATCCTTCCCTGTAGATCTTAGAGGAGAAATTGGAGTAAAAATATTGTATTTAATTCAAGAAGATGGCACTGCATAGTGTTTGCACAACGATAGTCGCCTCAAACTGAAGTTGTTTGCCTGGCGTGCTCACGCCTCCAATTCGCAGGCTCACAGGACTTGTTAGCTCAAGGGCAAGATCATAAGTTAATTCAATAAAATATGCCGGCGGAAATAATCAAATTAAACTCGAGAGTAAATTTTTCTTAATCTGCGAAAGGAAGCATTTCGGAGAAGAAAAAAAATATTCGTATAATCAACAATTGTTAGACTATGTATTTGATTGGCAGAAGTAGAGAAAACATTACCTCAGTATAAGCACATGACTTAACCATCAATTACCTTTCTTTTAATTGCCTTTTGTTCAATTAGGCATACATTAAATAATAATAATCAAATCATAAAAAATTGCATCAGCAACAATTTTAGCTGTTCATGGTAAAGGAATATGAACGGAGTGGACAAGTCTGTTTACTTCTATCACAATAGTATATCACTGCACACACAATCTAAAAATTTGTAATTTATCGGTTATTTAAATTCTTTGAAAAATACAATATAACAAGCAGAGGCCGTCCAGGAAAAGGCAAAAGTCAAAAAACTGTCATCAAAAAAGATGCAGGGAGTCCAGGCTCTGTGGCTCTCTTGTAAACATGGTATATACACGACGTAAAGCCAACGGGCGTGGGCGGACACGTTTTTTTTTTTTTTTTTAAATTACGCTGATTTTCGTTTTAAGCTTCAATAAAACCCAGCCAGAGAATAAATATTTATACTATACTATATTAGACAGAAATCTCAAATTGTAGTGAAAAGTAAACCAACAGATGGCAAGTAAAAGAAGTTTTAAAATGTAAACAAAAACCACCGTAACTAAGACCCCCCCCCCCAATAGTCAAATATTAGCAGAAACACCAACCAGACAAAATGTAATATATATATAATATTATGTAAAAAAGCGAAGAAAAAATTATTAAATAAATAATTGTATGTTTTGTAATGTAGAACTCTCAGCTATTTTTTATTATGATCAGTGAGCTAATACAATACATTTTTATGTAAGACGAATGTGTACACCTTTAGTATATAATCGCATCCATGCTCTATTTTAATCTTCACAACTTAACGGAACTTATCGCATATTCAGCTTCAATCAATGTCCGTTTTTGAGAAGATGAATAAAGAAACCTTAAATCAGAATCGTATTGAGTTACTAATAAAGTGCATGTTCTGACGGTTCTGGCGTGACTGTTAATCAATATTTCAAACCCCTCTGGTGTAGGCGGTGTAGGCGGTACAACTTATAAAGTAGTTCTTTTGGCGTTGTAGATTATAATGATAATGATGGTTCCAAATAATAATAATTCAAGGCAAGTTGTATTCGGTTGCTTGAGCTTTTTCTGTTTTTTACCTTGAATCACAAGGTTTAAATATTAAGAAACAGGTATGAAAATAGGTCAAAGTCGCAAAAACTTGAATGATGGGGCGCTACAATTGAGTTCCCCACAATACCCCAAAAAGGAGTTATGGGGGTTTATTGTAAACACCTTATGTTCATCAGTTTGAAAAACTTTAGATCACATAAAACAAATCATAAAAGACTACTCACGTGGGATTCGAACCCTCAACCTCCCGCCGAACTATACTTTAAAGAGTGCCGGGGAAAAACAGTTACCAGGAGAAAGGTCATTGCACTCTAGTAACTCCTGGCTCAGAATCGAACCGAATTCTGGGTTCCCTGGAGCCCGACCCGCTTCCGTATCAGTGTAACCTCCAATTTGTTTGAAAAAAAAATAGAATTTCAGATTTAGAATCAGTTTGACCCATTCCTGTGTCATATTAATACAAACTCTGGATCAAACTGGCCCCGAAGTGGGACAGGCCCCACGATACCCGGAACCCGGATCAATTCTGACAGGGGAGTGATTAGAGTGTACGGACGCAGATTATGACCCGGATCTTTCTAGAATGTTGTAGCCAACATTACTGTTAATATGCATTTTGCTAGGTTGTGTGGACATGCGTAGGTTTCCAAATTAATATCCGTTTCCTTCATGTAATTAATAAAGATAATTAAAAAGAAAACAAAGTAACTTGCATGGGTAGTTGTCATTTCTGTTGTTTGGAACGTAACGTAGGCTCAGTCCTTAAGATCCATTATAGACCGTCCAGGAATCGCGTGTAGGCCTGTTCTAACAACGGGGCCCGATAATGTAAGACATTTTGTTTTGAATTCTTGTTGACCCTCTTGTCTACCAATTCCGCAATTTCGAGAGTCAATTCTTTTTGTTTTCACTTGCTAAAAGCAACGGCCGAATATTCGATGGCTGTACACATTGCATGGAACTCAATGTTCTTGGTAGGATCGTTTTATTCCCATGTTAAATTTATTCATGTTTAAGTTTATTATAGGAACTATGTAATCCTTTACTCCTACTTCCTTTGTTTGTCCTCATTATACATTTCACACGTTCCTTCCGGCACTTTCCTTTGTATGTCCTCCTCTCAATGCACGCAGATATACACGGTCTATTACAATTTGAATGATTTTCGCTGTTTGGGTTTTGCATAATATCCAGGTTCTAGTATACATTGAGCTTATCGTTGCAATGTATTCCATATGGAGAATCATGTACTCTGCAATAATAAATAAAAAATGAGCCACGATGTGTTTTGTGTTGGGTTTTTAAAAACTCATTCTATGCCATTTATTTTTAGATTAATTTATCTTTTTAATTCTTAACAAAGTGAAAATGCAAACAATGAATGACCTTATGTAGCATTGAGCTGACATCGCGAGAAAGTTACAGACTACGATGACTGAGTGGGTGTGGATATCGGGGGAAACAAGCTGACTATTGTGCTGTACAAGCCCGGGATATCAAAGGATTCTGCTTCATCGGTCTGTTGACGGGAAGGGAAAATGGAATCTGATCTGATAGCAAGATAAATGTAAATTAGTGTGAAAATTTTTTTTAACGGGAATGAGTAAGAGTACAAAAGGAATGATTGGCCTATAAACGCTGCTTTTCTCCCGAGCATATGGGAATATTGTTCTCGAAGTTAGTATCGACTAACACTATTTGGCAGTTATCTTTTTGTGTTTCCTATAATAGAAACTGGAATGAATGAATGTTCTCCAAACGTCGATGCTATGCTTTTCATTACATGATATCAATGGACCTATTAAGAAGGTCAGACGATGGTTGTCAACAAGCACACTGCTTGATGAGCAGCGCTTGACGAGGTTTTAAAAATGAATAAACACTCATTTACTACAATCTGACTTATGATTGAGATTCGATGAGGAAAATTTAGAATCTATTGGTCAATCTGACCCGAATTCCTCTGGCCAGTCACTTTGCATCAATGACATGGTCATGAATATACCGTTTTTGTTTTTGTTTTGTTTCCCTTGAACGATCCTCGACATGCACTCTTGTTCGTCAATGTGAGCTCAATTTGATCATTAGAACCTAGTTCACTTCCGAAGCTACGGACCAACACTGATGTGCATTAAAACTGCGATCATAATCATATATAGGAACAATTCATTCGAAACCGAACATGTTTATTGATTTATTATCAAATTAGATAAACAGGTCATGGGGATGCATAGGACGTCGCGTGTAAACCATATAAATGTTCACTCGTTGTGGGTTTGAATTTATCTTTAATAATACTCGTATATACTTATCTGCCGTAGGATTATTTTTTTATTTTCTAATCCAGTGCTGATTTAAAACAATAAAGGACAAACTGTTACCTGCCCTAAGCGGGAAGAGGTGTTTTTGTGTGTTTGTGTTGTATTATGTACACTGCATAACTCCCCATGTCGGTCAATAAACCATACCCTTATAATATAGTGGAATCGTTGCTCTACCCGCATTTCGCATCATTCAACCACACCTAAAGGCATCTTTTACGTACGGGTGAGAGAAGTCGATCCCACAGGTCCTGTGGGGACACACAATCCAATTACACGGAGTAATTTCTAGGCCCTGAGAAGGAGACATCTTTCTAGGTTGGGTATAATGTGTTTAGCCTATTCACAAATTTAATACCATAACTTGGAAGTTGCTTTCAATTACATGGTGACTTCTTTGAGGGGGAGAGGGGAGGGGTAGAAAAAGACGCGTTAGGAACGGGTGTTAGTCACTCGAAACACTGCTGCATTTCTGTATTTAAGAATCTTTTAGTAACCACAGAGGCTCAGCACACCTCGTGGAATTCTCAATTTCCAGAATTAACATATTCCGTGATCGATATAACCGTATTTCGCAGAACCTTATAATCGAGTGCCGGCCAGTCAGGCATGCGCAGTGTGCCTCTCGGTGCGTGCGTTTCAGCAGCGTTGACAGACAGCAAAACAGCCGTCGGATCGTCGATGATGGAGGGACCCGTGGTTGAATTTTGGTAAACAGAGGAGGGACACCGAGGATCTTGTGTACACACACAAAACACACTATTTGCAAATTAAAACCAGCACAATTTAAAGACATGGTGCAACATTGTTTAAGGAAACAAAAACACAACTAAATAGTAAAATTAATTTGAAATCCACTGTTTCTAAATGAAAAAGTAGTATCCAATTTAGATAAATAAAGTTCAATTTCTAATTCAGTTTTCAAATAAAGTTACAAGAAGGCTCTTTCCTTCAACACAATTACCCCCTCACTATGTTTGTATTATGATTTTATTCTACAACTTCTCTCCTTTAAACGTTTGGTTGGCTATGTAAAATATTGTAAATTATTCTTTGTATGTTTTTGTTTGTTTAATTAATGCTAATCTGTTGTAAACAATCAACTGCTGTGGCGGCCAACCATGTCTGGTTTTCTGATTATCACTAATTTTCACTCAGTGAATCGGATGGTTTGTTTGATTGCGAGTTGTACATCGATTACACCCCATCTGCCCTGAAATATATACCGGTTAAATAGCCTTCTTGTAGCATCTCATTTAGGACGGTGCAAAACAAATAGAGCAAAAACACATATATTACTAAACAAAATATGAGAGGAAAACTGGGGGTGTCTTATGGTGTTTAAGTGACACGAAGTCTGCCTTATACACACAAAGTAAAACCGGTGACACATTTGAATAAAACAAATAATAGTAGTAGTTTCTAGGTTCGGTTTTGTGCATTTTTTTTTTTTTTTTTTTTTTGAGAAAGCGGTTAGTAAACATTACAGGTATAATTGCACGGAAAGTCTGTATAATTTAGCGGTTAATTAAAAACTAACGAGGATGTGTCGGGAAACTCAACCTCACGCCAATCAGCCATAATACAAACAGTGTAGCATGTTACATGTATTTTGTGCATTGTTTGTGGTTTAATTATGTGAAATATTGTGTTATATATTTTTTTTGAAACAGCATTATCTGTCATATTTCGTTTCAATCAAAATTCTTTAAAAACTGCGAAAATTTGACCTCAATACTCGGACGGCATCCACTCTCTGGTTACCTTCCTAAGATGTTTAAATGGAAATATTTACATCAAAGTCCAAATTTAGTCGAGCCACTTCTTTAAACACCCCCTCTGTAGACGATACACGGGTACCCGGTACGACTTGGCCGATTGAGGCTCTTTAGGTTCAGAATTCTGTGCGTTTCTCTTCATGTATCTCAAAGCACTCCAAAACGGGCAACACACCCGCGGTTTGGTAACCCCTTGCCACTCTCGTGCGCGTATTTTCCAACATTTTGGGCACCGTGCGTTGCTGTATTAACGGGTCTTGAACCTTTCCGACAGACCACACCCTCTATGTCCGACAAAAACTGTCGGACAGTATTGCCCGTGTTGAGACGATGTTGCGTGAAGTTCAAGAGTTCCAACGAATACTCGCCTCATTTCTTGCAAATGGTTTATCGTAGTTTTTGTGATTGTGATTGTGGTCGAGGAAAACACACGTTTAAAGGTGACGTGAATGACAATCAAATTTACTTCAAAGTTTGAAGTGAACGCCAATGACGATTCTGATGTTTCGTTGAATGTCACTCAGTATAAACAAAACAAAATTAACTTCCAACGAGGTGCCATTACGGGAATTTCATCCAGTCACCAATAAATGTTTGTGATGAAACTTCCACCGGGAAGACACACCACGCCTTAATTAGTTGAAAGATTGTTGTGTCTATAACAGAATGCCCAAATCAAAAGTTTGTGTTTTATTTGCATAACCTACTAATATCATTATTGTCCATGTTAGACAACTTGTTCTTCAATTTGGGTTTATTATGGACTTAATGTTTTATTTGAGTGGAGCATGCAGGGAGAGGCGTCGATATGGTGCTGTAATAGCGGGAACGGTTTTTGTTTTGTCTATTCTGTTTTGTTTTCTGTGTTTTGAATTTCTTTTCTTTTTTGAGGGGGGTGGGGTGTTCTGCATATTGAAATGGTATATTTCCTTAAGTTTTTTTTTGTTGTAACAGAAAATTTTCAAACAAAGAAGCAAATAGGACAGACATTAATAAAAAATAACTCGATCTTAACACACCATCATGCGCACAGTTACATGAAACGTTTGTCTTCTTCTGAATGGCATCTTTCAGAGAAAATCCTTATCAGTTCGCAGGCTAAAGTAGGCAATCATCCTCCTGGTGCGTTTACTTTTTGTTTCCAGGAATTCTGGTTATAGCTCTGACCGTCAGAATTGTGAATGATTATTGTATTTCTTCAGGGTGAACATTTTGTGCACCCACCTTCTTCTTTAGCTTTGAGAGTATTAAGATGTTCATCGTTTGTAAATCACCTTCCCCCCACAGTGTTAATCCACAAACGAACCCAAACCGAAAGTGCTTTGAGGTTCTTTTATATTTTAGCTGCTGGACGGAAACTCGGTGGTTTTTATTTTACCCAGCTTGGTTGGTGCTGATAATCATCTCCTCTATTCCCCCAAAGCATTTGGAGTATTTTCTTCAACAAAAAAGATTACAAGCTGGCGACTATATTAGGAAGTCCCCAATGCTGGTGAGACGCAATCAACAGCCAAAGGCTTCTCGTGAGAGAGTCTATACATTAGCCAGATATCATGGTGTATAATAATGCTCCAGCATGAAATCTATGTACAGCCATTGATCCCTTCGTATTGCTGCCCGTTAACCACGGCTTGGGGGTTAGGGACCGGAATAACAAATTCCCCGGCGAGTGTATCATTTGACTACGTCTTGTATCGCAAACCGAAGCGCGGTAAACAGGTCTCAGTTTCCCGTACTGTTGACATTGCTTTGCCGGAGCTATATATGCCATATTGACAAGGGTTTAACTGCAACGAATTCAACCTCATGTGTTAGGCCTTCATTTTGGAACCTGGCTGCTGAACGCATACATTTCACTCCTGCTTCTCCGAGGTTTTACAGCATAAAAAGTGTTCAAGAAAAGTTATGTCAGTTTCTCTTTTAATGGTTTTGTTTGGGATTTTTAAATCACTGCGAATATCTGTAAAGTACATGAATGGTCAGGACATGTGCTTCAAGAGAGTAATTGGCCTCATCAAATTCAGGCTAAAAGATGCACCAGAAAAGGTGTTAAACTTGACTCAAACAACATGCCACCGTGAAAATCTGTTGAGTTTATGGAATACATTCCTCAAGAATATGATGATTATAATAGGCCTAAGTATGTCGTTTTGTATCAATTAATATGGATTTATTATAAAACCAAAAATGTCGATCTGTATGAAAAGGCTTGGGAGAAGCGGATGCTTGTTGTTCATGAATAATTCCATACGGCGTAGGCCCTACCACCAGGGAAAAGGTCCACCGTATCATGATCGGAAAGACTGAAGTTGAAATCCAGTGTCTTAGGTAAAATGCATCAGCTTGCTCACAGTCACATCGAGAACTGATTTCAGTACACATAATTGGACAAAATATTAACCAACAAATGCGGTATTAGTTTTACCCAACAATACAGTTGCCCAATAGTTTTACAGTGTATGTTGTTTCTCAATCATGTTCGTATGCAGAGTGCCGTTAAAAGGGTGCATTCAAACGGGGACGATGGCCCGGGGACAAGGGCCAACCAGTGACGAGGTTCTTTTTCTTTAGCAACAATTCAGAACAGGCACAATAGTAACCTGTTTCAAAATGTAATGGCATTCTATAGCAGCACAGCCACGAATCAACAAGTGTATTGAGTGACATAGTTTCTAGTTCAAGTATGTCTGCATTCCTGAGTTTACTCAATAAGAATAAATGTTTTCAATGTAAACCACTTTATTCAAGGGTATCCGAGAGTTCCAATATCAATGACTGAAACTGGACATTTGAAATGTGCTCTGTCAAAACAAGACTGTTTGAATAACAAAGGTCAATTTGATATAAACTGTGCTTCCTTCCCCGTAAGTGGTTTTTTCAAAGTGTTTTTTTAATTTTATTTTACTTGTTTTTTCATAGTTTGTCGAATCGAAACAATTTAGGGAGTTTTTCTAAACTATCTGAAGCTCAAAAATGGACAAGTCTGATAAAAAATATATAAAAACATTGTACAAATAAGAAATGAACAATGTTACCATGAAATAATAGTGATATTTGGCTAGACGAAAACATTTACGAGATATTTTACAATTTAGTTCAGTGTCACAGGCTCAAAATGAAAGGTAATAAAAAACAAGCGTAGCGACTGGTACAAACAGTAAGTGTGAAAGATAATTTTTATGATTTTTTTTTTAATTCCAAGGGGAAGAAACAACAATGTTTTGACACGAATGACACCCTTGTCAAGTGGCAAAAAACACGCACCTGCATATCACTGTACGTTTTCTCTCATAATTGGACCCGAAATATTTCTTTCTGAACAGTGGCACAACCAAACTCCTTGGGGAGTGAGGCTGGCTGACGTTACAGCTCGTCCAATCTTATCAAAATGCAAACAAATAACCTCAAAAGTAAATTTCATCTTTCATATTTTGTTGTCTTGGCGGGCGGGGGGGAACACATGCAGGAGAAGACAGTGCTTGCTATTTATAGTGCCATCCCATTATAATATTTAAAGGGGTGTTTAAAAGCTTCATGCTGTAGTAAAAAATAAAGATTATATTACATGGGAGTTTATTGCAAGAAGAAACTCCTAGGTAAGGAGAAAATCTCTTACTAGGTATAAAAGAGTCGTCCAGCCTAGGTTTAGTCCTAGAGAGGATAGTGTCTTTAACCGTTTGAAGACTCAAATAATCCAGTGTGTAATGGCTCATTATCATTGGTTCTGAATAGATAGATTGGGCCTTGTTTCTTTTTACTGCATAACAACCATCGCTGATTTCGGATTCAGTTATGTCTGAATCTTTCAGATTTTGTCGATACCGTATGGTTTGTTGGCCGTACACAAAAAGTCACCGTGTTATAATGTTTCGGGTTACATGTTCACACAAAACCAGTCGGCTGAGTAGGGATGGCCTATACACGCTAAAATTAATTTAATTGTTTCTTGCACGTTTTCATTCCAAAACATAAATGTTTTAATGTAAACTCAAAAAGCAACATAATAACAGCATCGTGTCTTTGACCAGGTTTTTCCTAATAACACAGCTCCGTGTTCAAAAACTTACTCTTAAAAACTCAAACAAGATAACCAGTGCTGGTGGGTAATGATCAAGTTAGGCCTTCAACCTAAAGGAAAGTATGTCATTGCAATTTGGAGAAGAGTCCATTATCATTCCAACGATGAAGCACTATAAAAACACAATAAACTCCATTTAAAATGTCATCAGGTTCAGGGGGACACGTTTGAGTAGCGGAAACAACGACACACTGATTATGTTTTAACGGTGATCGTGTGGTCTTCAAACACTATGTCAACATTGACAGACAACTTGCTAACATGTGGAGGATTTGTGCTGGTATGAACTTTACAATCAATCAGCTTTTAGGGTGACTCATATCATAGAGCAAGGACCTATGCTCTATTATCAACAAGGCATTTCATTATTTCGATACCAATTCGTCTAGTATGTCTCTTAAGACAACATAGGCATATTAATTACAAAGCTCATCTCAAAATAAACGCATGCTGAAAATGACTTATGTCCCTTTTCGAAATCACTTCCGCCTGTTTGAAGCTAATTACGTACCGAAAAGCAGCTGTTTCCAACTGACGGACCCTATGCCGGAGCCGGCACAAGCTGTGGTTTCGAAAAGGGCCTATTATTTTATGTTTACGTGCGACTGACTTAACAGTCCGTCACCATGACTCTTGCCATAGCAACATTATACAGATCACATCACTGCATGGACAGCGGATCGATACCTATTGTGAAGTCCGGACACTATCTTCATTCTGTACCTAACACCACTCAATACCGTCCATGGAATGAGTTCCCCCAACCAGGAGTATTTCTCGTTAACGCGGAAATTGCACAATTCCGTTTTGTTGCACGGGCAAAGGCCCTCCTAAAGAAGAGTGCGCAGACAGTTTAGGTTTGGCTCGCTCGGTCGATAATGCAGAAAGTCAGTTTTTGAATACAACGAGGTCAGGTTTTGGACTGGTTTTCCTAAGCTTGGTGATCCGTAACTTGGAGGGATCTCCGTTTTGTGATTAAAATATTCCACCCAGGCTCTTTGTGTCCCCGATCCTCGATCGACTCTATTGTGCCGTTGTTATGTCATACTTGGGAACAAATCAAAACACCGCGACAAGAGCGAATAGGAGTAATATGTCATAGACCATTATATAGACGATGTGACCTGTGACGTCACATGTTTACAAAAGAGCCACAGAGCCTGGACTTCCTGCAGGCACATTTG
>JAUELU010000002.1:9264460-9276111 GCA_032357145.1 Evasterias troschelii
TGTCTGTCTATTGCATGGTTGAATGTTGGAAACGGTTAGATTTTTTAGGTTAAACTGAGATTGGAAAGAAACTTTCAAAAAACCAAGCTGTGCCGTTCCTCTTTAAGGAAACAAACAGAAAGCTTCCATCAACCTTGATCATATTATATTCAACAATCATTCACCCACATCACTGACTCATCCGACAGAAGGCAAAAGAAAATGTCATTAACAAACTTGAAGTTCTCAAGAAGTGGTAATTCCTTCCTATCCGAAATACTTTATTAAGTATCCGACATGATGGTAATTCAAGTTCCTGCATCATGTCGCCTGTGTTTGTTGTCTTTCTAACATGCCCAGTCAGCATATACAAAGTCACATCCGAATAACAAGTGAGGGGGAATTCCTATTAGTACTATCAATCAAAATGAACTAAACCAAAAACTTGATCCGACTGCTGCAGCTGGTGATACAATTTCGATTATATCGGAGTAAGTTTTTATTGAAACTGTTTTGAAGCTTTTTCCAAAAGTTAAAGAGAATCAGAAAGGGTCTCATGAAACATCCAGACACATATAAACGCGTTTCGAAATAAAGAGGAATTCTATGATTAAAGTGGGTATTCCGACGCCTGGACACCGCGGGTTCGTGGTGGGTCGAAGGCCTTTTTAAAAACATAAATTCAGTGTTCCTGATCCTATAGACGTCATCGGTTTTACCCTTTTCTATTTACAGCACAAAGTCGACATCGTCTTTATGTCACGCAAGAAAAACTTTTTCCAATTGTAGTAACTTCCAAGTGTCTTCTTCTTTGTCTGGGAAAATCAAAATGTGAAAATAGCCAGTTTTGAAGAGGTTGAGTGGGCGTAAGCTCTCATGCAGTAAGCCCTTAAGCTTTTACCTCCTTGTAAACCTTCAAAACGCCTCTAGGTGGACTTACTGTGGATCCCGTATATCCGGAACAGCTCTGTCAAGTGAGATATGATCACTAACCACCATGTTGAACCCATAATCCTTGTAGCTCTGGTCGTAGAGGGCTCTCTCTGACGTCAAGAGAGTAACGGGAACTCCATTCTCACCGACTCCACTTCTCGCGGGTGCCCGTCGTTTCGGCTCGAAGATTCCGGGTGTGTCTTTAAGTACTGTTGCTGGATTATTTGACTTCACGATTGGAAGTTTTGGTTGGTCAACGACGCTCTGGATCTCATTTGAAGGTTGGGGCTGTTGTGGTGACTCATCGCGCTGAAAAAATCCAAATTAATACAGTTTTAAATCCAGAGTGAATTCGTGATTATTTTGTTTACGGTTTCTTGAAAGTCTATGCACGTTAAACGATTGCACTGGTGCCAGTCGTGTTGAGCGATTGGATTTGGCAACAATACGGGTGCGTTTTATGATAAGCTAGTTTTTAGTCACTTTTGTTACGTAGTTATTTGATTTCTCTTAAAATCAAAGGTACAACATTTTGCGACTTTTGAAAAAGGATCCCTCTTTTTATACACAATTTATAAAAGAACACAATAGAGCTTAAATAATAATATCTTCTGAAATTTGAATTAACTTTAAAAATTTAAATACATCAGCTTTGAAAACACAAATATCTTAGGAATTATGAGACTGCGTGCTTCCCGTTGTTGCAACTTCTAAATACAACATTGCGCTTAATTTTTGGATAGTTTCCCATTTCAATTTTTTTTTAAAGCAATATAAGAGTAGGCTATCTCTGTGTAGCCATAGCTAACTAAAAAATAAGGTGAGATACATTTTTGATGGACGCAGGTGTTCTGAATATACGCTTTAGTGGTTCAAGTGCAAGCCAGTGACACATTGTAAATGACAAACTCTGCCCGGTGGACGCCTACCGGCTAGTCACGGGCAATTAAGTAGACATTGCTATAGCAAGCCCATCGGGAACTGGACAGACACACACACTGGAAAGTCTCATCAAAAATTCACAAGATGACACGGAGTTGTCAACGAAGAAATTCGAATAATGTCATTATCAATATTGACTGGTGCAAGTTGAATTACTTCCCGCATACTCCTTGGAGTCATTTTGATCCAGTTAGATGAAAGGGCACCGCTGTAACTGACGCCATCTTTATTTCAGTCCAATTGAGTTACAAGGTTGAGATAATACATGCTTCCCTGTAATGTTTATTTTTTACCCGAGGCAAATCATTATGGGAGTTTAAAGAAAAGCATGTTTCGTTTTACTTGTTAATGTTAATACATCACGCTGCCCATTAAACATCAGGCTTCACTACAATGAGTGATTCAATGTCACAACCTCACCATACAAACACCTATGAATAGAAGTAATAAACCAAATGAAAACACTGGGTACATTTAAAATAACTTTGGGTTGAACAAAGACAAATTGACTAGAGAGGGACTTGAGGAACACGTTAATCCGGGGATCGCAGGTTCAAGTTCTGATTCAGTCAACTTTTCTTTGCTCAAACAAAAGTTAAATTTGGTTTCATGGACGACTCTCCCGGACCTTTCTATAGATGCTTCTCACATGTTGTAGAGCAACCACAACTTAGAAACCGTTTTCCGGGTCATACTGACCCAGAAATGGGTCAGGCCCCCTGACTCCTGAGTCCCGGGATCCGAGTCAATTCTGACCCGGGAGTTTTCAGAGTGTATGACCTTTGAACCATTCTTCACTACCACTCTACGAAGGATATCCTGTAATATTGTTTAATCCGCTGCCAAGTTCACACACCGCCGTCTTATTGGGACTAATTGTTACCACGTGTGCATTCTTCATGGGCAAATTACCCTGAACAATGTGTACCGGGCGTCCTGAGTATAGGTTATCCGCTTTAATGTCATTTTCGAAGAAGGTTTAAGAAAAACATGGCCTAGATTTTAAACATCCTATGTCTGCGTGTTTCATTATGAATCGAATATGCCCCACAGGCTAAACTTCACCAAAATATGCGGACGCACTTAACAGTCAGACAGCTCAAAACAAGGGGAAGGCAATTTGGGTGGAGGCGTGGTCCTTGATGAAGAGTAAATAATGTTCATGGCCCCACCTGTTTCCTTTGCAATGATTATTTTTTTGTACTCACACCCATTTCTTCCGCTTTAAAACATGCTTTATGTTTTGAGTGTTATGTTGTTCTCACCTTTCATCATTATAATGTTGCCTCAAACCAAAACCTTTCCTGTCATCTTGAACTTAAACTTCTGAAGCCGGTAGGCCAATGCAGATGCCGTGTCGTTTTCATGTTTTGTCTTATATGCATCACTTAGAAGGCAGGTGCACTATATATATAACGGTTATGTTTATTGGCTTGCTTAACTTCTTATGACTTTTTGAGAGTTCACAGTTCACACAGTGTTGTTTTCCCCAAAAGCCGAGTCAAGGTCATTCATCAAATCTTTCAAGGTGTGGTGGGGAAAACCCACAGCAATGAAGGCAGTGCGGATCATTAATCAATACTGAATATTATCACGGAGACCATGATGGAAAACCGGAAGGTGACGTTGACAAGGGCACAAACCGGGGCCAATGTTCATTTAATAGTCCCCTTCAGTTCGATAAGTCTGGCAACATTCTTCACTGTCGCAAAGTCTATAGGCTATGGTTCTTCTCACAAGGGCGCCTGTTTATACCATAATAACAAACATTTCTTCTCACGTCGTTGATTAGGTTCATGTTCGGTATCACACTGAAGAACATAAAATTATATGAGCGCTTTCAAAGTCAACCTTTAAAATGCACAAATTGTTAATTAATTGGGATCGGTTGATGACCGGTTGACCACACCACTTCTATACCCCTGAAAAGGCAGGTATTCGATCAATGCATCATACCATACTGCCCTATGGTGCCGAGACATGGATGTCTTGAGAAAAGACTAAGGGTTGACAGAGAGGGCTGTGGAAACAATATCGATAGGAGTACAAAGAAGGAAGGGGTGACAAATGAGAACCTGAAAAAATAAATCAAAAGTACGGGATATTGTGGTGATGGGCAGGTCACCCATCAGTAAGGAGGTATGACAAAAGGTGGATATGCAAAACATCCCACCGGATTCCAAGAAACAGTACAAGAAAACGGGGGAGATAAAACGGAAGATAAGGAGATGAACTAAGTACAAATAGGGGCATTGCTTGGCAACAGACAGCTCATGATAGAGTGAAATGGAGAACTGTTGAAGGGGCTTTTCTCCTACAATGGAGCGAAATGGGTTAGAAAGAAAGGTTGACGATACATCGACATGTGGTCTGTCAACCAGACTACCACCACATAATATAGTTCAATGGGAAATTCACCGACCTGAAGATGTATAGCTAAAATTAAATACATTGGCAAATGATTCTAAATTACATTCATACCACATTTAAAAAACAAAAAAACATTTTAAAAAACCTTCAAAGCAGTTAGCACGGTTCATTAGTTTGTATTTATACAACATTTATTTACTATAACTTCACTGCAGATGAAAAGTCGAAATAAATAGCTTAGTTATCTATTAAGCAACGTACTGTTGCCTCCTCTTTCCATTATTATTACTACGGTAATTTTTAATATTTTTATATATTTATTTTATTTCTGTATGATGATTTTAACAATTTGTCTCAATTCGGCTTTTGACTGGCTGCGAGGACATTTATTTGTTTGTTTTGGGTTTTTTGTGTTTTTTAATAAACCATTTTAAATCAAGCGCACGACCACATACATTTGTATTTATTGTTCAACGTATACTTTCATGTTTTTATAAGGACTTTTATTTTGTTCAACTCACATGTTATTGGGAAAAACAATTGAAAATTTACGTGTTTTTGTCGGATAGGGGAAATCGCGTATTTTTTGTTTTAATAAAATGGCCCCTATATTAGTAATTAATACACGTCTTTCTTTAGAATAACAAAGTGTCGAACTTTATATCAAGCTATAGCTTTAAACAGCCTACTAGTACTACTATACTACTACGCTCAACACCACTTCGTCATCTCAGTTTAATAATCAGAAAACTTAAAAGCGCATGGGGAAAATCATGTTTACCTAATTCAATCGTTCTCAATGTATTAAAAGAAGGAGCGGCATCTGAAGCCGCCAACCGTGCAACTTTTACTATTAAACACAGGCCTACATCTAAATCCGGCACAAGTTTTACCAAAAGTATTTTAATTGGTTCATACGGATCAAGAGTATATACACATGTGAGGAAAATTACTTACTTCCTCTTCGCACAAATGTTTAAGTGTAAACATGCCATCTCAATAATTATTTCTCAATCATGTTCCTTTTTTCAAGCCTATCACATAATACCGTTTAAGGATACAGACTTAGTGTCCTCTTGGTTAACTTGAACAGACTCACACTCTTTTACACCCAGTTTATGCCTATTTTGAGAATTGGGAGTTATTCAAAATGGTCGACTATTGACTTGGGTCCAGTGAAGACGGGTATAGCCATTTGACGTTGCTCTGATCTATTTCTTCTACCGAGAAAAACAAGTAAGTTTCGATGAGGAATTTTTGTATTGTCTACGGGTAATTGAAAGTTCACGATTGATAACATCTTTAAACAAAACAGTTGTTTTTGTTTGTTTAATGAACCTTCGATGAATCCAGGTCGGGTGTGCGATCGCGTGTTATTTGGGGCTCCGAATTTACATCCTGCGGGATCCTGGGTCCACGCCAAGCACGCAAAGAGCGAGATTTATAGTCAACATTATACCGGACAAATTCTCAGCAAATACTTAGGTTGTGATCCCAATCATAAATCCCTTCAGATGAAAAGATCATATTTGGAGTTCAAGACCTGTGGGTAAATTAATAGCGCACACAGTGGGACACGCTATAGAAATCCACAAAGAATCATTCCCCCAGTCCCCTCCCCCTCCGAGCATGATTCAGGAGCCCTGGGTGAGCACATTGCCTAAAAGGGAGATGTCATGTACATTGATCAAATTCTGTATTATAAAAACTTATTAAACTATCAAGATGCCACAAGGGAAACTGACTGGGTAAATTTGTGAACAATTTTGGGTTCTAGAGCGGGGCTTGAACCTACGTCCTTCGGATTATTGTGCCGGCGCTCTACTAAACTGAGCTATCTGCATAGTTTGTCAATATCTTTGATGCAACGTTTTGTAAAGATATATAGCAAGATCGGCAGCACTTTACACATCGTTTGGGAATGAACATTGACAAAAAGCATGCAGATTTTGCTTTTTGGTTTTTGGTGTGTTTTTTTTAAATGCGAAGTTAATATATAACGATACATGACCCTTCTGTTTCTACTTTCCTGTTGGATTTTATGAGTTACATTACTTTGTCCACGTTGTTCACATGATGATGGATGCGAATCAGCCATACAATCCACCATCAACCTGACATTATCGTTAATAGTACTTGTCGTATATAGGCCGACATGAATGTAGATAACGCATGATCCGCTCATTAGTGTTTTACAAGACAGTTTTACAAGACCTCTCGCGTGTGTATGAGATGCAAACATTCCCACATTCTAAGGCAGGACATTCTTCCAGATTACACGCGAAAATAGAAACTCGATTTGGTTTTTATAACTGACGGTGGAAGTGTGATTCAAGGATTTCACTTTTTATTTTACAATAATATTAGTAACATCCAGTGTATGTTTTTAGACACGCAAAACCAAAATGCATTTCACTGTATAGGGGCCCCTATATATTTATGTGTATATGTGACAATAAAAACAACTATATATATAGTAAGGTACATTCTCATTGTGTATAGGCCATCACAGTTAATGAAAAGCTGCAGATAGTCACTTGGATGGGATACGCCTTTAGTCATGTTAGTACGCCTGCATGGTTTGTTTATGATGTTCACATGTCATTTCCGAGTCTGTCCATGTTATAAACATAACTCCATCACCGTGGAAGTGTGCAATCTGGAAAACAGCTATCGCTGATATGAGGCCATACCCTCACGGGCCATTATGCATGACAGTCCGTACAGTTTCACCTAACAAATATTTAATTTTTTGTGTCCGGTCCAAATAGGAAACTACATTTATATGTTTTCTTTCTTTCCGTTGTCAAAGTTATCCTCCTCGTGTAATTTTAGTTTGTTGAATATGTTTCTTCATAGTTTGTAAAGTTGAAAGTTGAACAAAACTTATCATTCTCTCCATTACTGAGACTACGAATATGCACGTTCATCTTAATTGACAAAAAGGAATCCCCAAGAAGAATGTAGTAAGAAAGGGTTGGTCAAAAACCCTCTATTTTTCAAGAAATTCTCACCTAACCAACCTGTGCAAAAAGTCGTCCCCAAACTGTTCTTTGTTCAAGTAACCTTTTAGTCTACAAAACACCACTAAGTTTGCTGGCATACAACCCAAAATAATATACAAAATACCAACGTCACTCGGATGTGTGTGTGCGTTGCAGAAATTTTCCTGTTTCCGAAAATGCCAGCTAATTTTACTGCAAGGAAGTAACCTTAACTTGGTAACCCCAACCCCAAAACGTGCACCCCTATACTCTTCGGGGAAATAATCCAAGTCGATGTTCAACCAACGACCTTAACTAAAACTGATAAGTTTTTAAGGTTAATTTCCCATGTCAAGCCCATGAGTGGCTTGTGTTGGTCGCAGATATCTCATGTGGGCCAGATGTGCACAATCAAAACAAGCACTGGATGTGAAAAAGCAGTCCTGTATGGCTGGCAATAATTAACGTGTTCTTCCTTTCAAGGTAATATGTGAAATATTTTCATACAACCTGTCATTGTTTCACCTTATGGGGGCCATAATGTTGCTTCTATTTTGCATAACAGTGTTTTCAGTTTCCTATGGTACCGGTACTATAACTATACAAAGAATGAAGCAAATCAGTTGATCGGCTGAAAAGTTTCATGATTTAAAGGATATATGTAATTTGGAATAATACAATTAACTACTGTTCAGTCCATTTAATGGGTATTTTGCCGCAGTTTAGACCGCTCTCAAGGAAAATCATACATTGGGAAATTGTACTCTTTTTCAGTGGTTAATTTGTACAAAAAGGTAAAATGACAAAACTTCCGGCAGCCTTGACCTGATTCCAGGTTCCGGGGGGCCTGATCCATTTCTGGGTCATGACCCAAAATCTGTGTCAAACTTAATCAAAAATGGATCACTGACGCAGAATGAGCTAACATCACATTATTTTTGAACCAGCTTCCGGGGGTCAGAACCCCATGAGATCCGCGTCAATTCTGACCACATGGTTTTTAGAGTGTAATATTTTCCTTCTGTCAAAATGATTGGTGCTTTTACTTTCCATGGCAACATACTCGTTGAAAACTGATTTAAAGGGAAGCTATACGTTTGGTTATCACTCTTAACATTAATGGCAATAAAAACGTATTAGTTAGAAGTAGGCCAGCAGCTTAAGATAGTATTAAGCATTTTTAGAAACATGTGGTTATGTAAAAAGATAGCAGCTTTTGTGACCCAAAATTTGAATCTGAGAAACGTTTCTGTCAGAAACGTTTCGGAGCAAATATCGCCACGCATGAAGAATAATCCCTAATTAATAGGAATACACAATCTGAGAAACGTTTCGGACAGCACGTTTCTCAGATTCAAATTTAGGGTCATGAAAACTGACATCGTTTTACATGACCATATTACTTCGAAGTGAAATGTTTCTAAAAATGCTTTATACCATCGAAAGCTGTTGTACGTCGTTTTTTATTTCCATTATTATATATACATATTACTGTGAATTGTGATAGAAGATGATTTCATTGGATATATATATATATATATATATATATATTTACTCAGGCTTTAAAAAACAAAACAATACAATAAACAGAAGACTGACCAATCATGAAAAACAGAGGGCTACGTATAGACATACAAAAACAAACAGCAGCCTAGGGATTGCCCAAAAGCGAACTAAATCACTATCTAAACGAGCAATCCCCATTAATTGTAAGAGTGATTACCAAACGTATACACTCCCTTTAATCAGTTTGTATTTTGACAGACTTTCCGGGGTGGACTGGCTTGACCTTTCAACCATTTATTATTATTTTTGAGAGACTATACCCGACATCCCGAGATTCGTTTCCGCCTGGCGCTACAAACACTAATGACACCAACACATCAATTGAAACACATTTGTTCGTATTTTTTTAAACAGCTAAAGCGCATGCACGCGGGTCTTTCTCCTTGTTTTTGTTTTCATATGAGTGAACCATATTGTCGCAAGGCCTTTATCAGTGTTATCTTAACTGGCGAATATTTACATAGGAATGGGAACAATTATAAATAATAATCAGTGACAATTTGTCATTATGATAATGGGGGAAAAACACGAGTACTTTGGGGGGGGGGGTAAATCATTCTCGGTTGATTATGAGGTACTGGAGTTATTTTCACATTAGTTCCTACATTTCAAAAGACATTATACCTGAATGAGTGCGGTGTCAACACGACTCTGTTTCCATGGTAACTGTCTGGCACGAGGGTGCATCATGTGCAAGAGTCGACCTCCCTGGATCGCACCAGGATCAGAGAAGGGGGTCAGCGATGGGTCCCTGTTGATGATCATTAGCAGTAATGGGGCCAGTGACAGCAACAGGAGGGTGGCAATCACGACATGCAACGGTCGTCTGTCCCGACGGTTCAATGCCATAATTATTGTTAAACTCCGAGATGCCCCCTTTGACTAAGTCGTGGTACGTTGTATACACAACATTTCCATTCCTTAAGTTGTTTTTCTGTTCAGATCACGATCAAGACGTACAGAAAAAGGCATTATCCAGCACTTTGGTCTTAAACTTAGCTTTCACCTCCGATGGACATCCTAAATGTCGGCCTGGCCTTGCCGTTTAGGTTTTACCTGTCCACGACTGCCGCCTCTTTCACTTTCAGGCTGGGTAGTGTGCCTGCTGCCACGGAAATAAAAGCAAACACATCCAACTCTGCTCTACGTGTTCTTTTGAGAATAGAATCCAAGGTGATTCACTAAAGTTGAACATCGATTTTTCAAACTGACTCCATGACCACTGGAGGCTTCTCGATGGCAAACTGAAGTTCAAACTCAAAACACTTAGCGAAGAAAGACAACTCTAATCCAAACGCTCAATCAAAATATCCTCCCGTTTGAGTGCATTGATGCACTTTAAACTAAAGCCAAAAGATGGTGCCTTCCATTGTCGCAACACCATTTGCTTGTTTTTACAGCTGACTCACTAAATAATTCAAAACAAAGCTGCTGAGTGAATATCTATCTATTTATTATCCATGGCCCGAAGCAAATGCAATACGTCAGGCACTCATGCAGCCACATCCTAGGAATCACCAACTACAAAATTCCAGACCGCGTACGCGATTACTTTGGCAGACTTTTTTTGTTAATCTCACGGAATGGTATGTCAACGGCGATCGAGCGACGAGATCAATATCAACTGCAGATATTGGAATAACATGAAGTGAACTTCACGCCAGTCGTAAACATTACAGTTCACAATCCGGTTCACGATGCTTTCCCGATTTCCCAGTCCTCTCAGTTTTATGTCATGAATGTAAATGTGTGATGGCACGTGGTGTTGTTCGCCTTGAGTGGGGAGGCTATTTACAGTATCGGAGCTGGGTGACCCGCTGGGGTCACAGCGCCTGTCACCTCGGGTGAGCGTGGGACTGTACGGTGGGCTTTCTCGGTAGTATAACCCGCAGAGTATAAAGGGTTCGCCCGGTGGCTGTCAATTTAATATCATTACTCTTATTTTATTACGGGGCATTCGGGCTTCCAGAACGTCCTACCGAGAGAAGGTGTTTAGGGACAAATTGTGACTGTATTCCCGATAACGTGCTCACTAACAACATAATCAAATAAACTGAAACTTCGCAGATTCCTTACTTTAATTCCTCACACACAATCTGTTCAGCATCAAATCTAAATTTGACAACACAAACGCAAGGAGGTATTTTAATTGAATAACCTTAACATTCTACTTTTCGAAAAAATGAAATAGTACACTGGTAATGTGGATGTGATCCAGCTGCATTTCAGCACAGGGACTTGAGGGTTCAGGAAGCAAGCTCGCTGGGTGTAAACCACACGCAGAGCTGCTTATGCTATTCGGGAAACCCAACGCAACAGTATAGCCCTTCCTCTCTTCTTGGAAGAGGCGAATGAACGGTTGACCTCAAATCCCAGATCCTTTTCTAAAATTCGATTTCTTCAGAAAATTCCTAAATTGTTTGCCACTTTCACTCAATTATGTGGGCTCTTTGTTAGTGCTGATGATGAGAGTCTACCCAGGGGATCTCCACAGGCCGATACGCGCGAATTGCAGCCTATAAGCCACAACAATATCATGTAAATCATAAAATCAAACCGTTTATAAATGCTCCATCAGATTGCACAGTAGCGTATTTGAAACCTAACATAAACATCAAAAACATTTGTACCTCGTTTCTATTGGGGAGTTCGCCAGTCAAATTATTAAAGTCGGTAGTTAATAAGTCTCAGATAAAAAAAATTGATGAGAAATGAGGTTCATCATTAGACACCTTTGGCGCCTAAAGAATGTGTCTTTTTGTTTGTAATAACTCCATGTATTAAATGAACTTCTACCGATCCCCTAAGCCAAGGCAGATCCCGGTATCCCCTCCTCTTTCAGTTTAGCAATTATGTCCGCTTGGTAGCCCAGAACGA
>JAUELU010000002.1:9358642-9371984 GCA_032357145.1 Evasterias troschelii
TTGTTTGTTTGTTTGTTTGTTTGTTTGTTTTATTAAGGGTTTTTTGTGTGTTTTTAAATTTTATTTATTTGTTTTTTATTTATTTTTTATTTATTTTTTATTATTTATTATTTATTTATTTTTTATTATTTATTATTAGTATTATTTTTATATATATTTTTTTTTTTTGGGGGGGGGCCTTGGTGCAAATAGTTTTATATATTTAAACTCATTGATAACCTACTCAAATAATTGGCAATAAATATAGATCCGCAGTGCGAGTAAATATGAGACATCCAAAATCAGAATGCGTTAATTGATTCCCAGGATATATAACCCTGTGATTCACTAACATTCTTCTCCTCTTCCCTCTACCACCCTGGCCACTTCAACAGGCATCAGAAATCAGAAAGAACTCTGCACAGGCCGAGGCCTTTAGAAATGTGGTATGTCTTAGGGTTTCCAGTTAACTCAGGCTGTTGTCCAGCTCCCATGGTTGAAAACCCCCCTCTCTCTCTCTCTCTCTCTCTCTCTCTCTCTCTCCCTCTCTCTCTTTTTTAATAAAAATGTAATTGCTCAGCTGCCCTTCTAATCCCAGGGGGTTGTCGGGCACAATGACATGAATGAGTCTGAAAATGGGGTTTGTGAGCCAGAGTGAAAGGCTCAATGTGTATTTTGTGGGTCTACATTTCTTGAAAATGTTGCTATAAAAGACTGTTTGTTCTGCCATGTTTTTTCTCATGTTTTTTCTTTTTTTAAGTTAATGCAGTGACCCTGATTCTGCTCTGTAAAAGTGGAATCTGCTGAGTAAAATGTACACTCCGTCATTGTGGCAGTACGTTTTCAATGTACATGTATAATGGCAGACAAGTTAAAGAAGAATTAGCAAATATTTATTGCCAAAAAGCTGCAAGACAAAAGGAACAAACCACATCATGATTGAGAGAACATTTCTGAGAAACTGATCTAATAGTTGCAATGAAAAAAGAACACGAAACTTAGTCTGAAGAAATATTTCTTTGGGAATTCTGCCCCAAAGCTTCTCTTTAGATGTCATTAAAGACAAATGTATCATAAAGCTAGATGTGCCAGAACATTTTTACATACATTTACTCATAATGGACGACTTGTTCGGGAGTAATTTTAGAATCTCTTCTTGTTTTCAATTTACACCTTGCAAGTGCAATATGGTAAAATAAATCAGTGTACATTTTATTCAGTTCTCCAGATGAGTAGTCGCTGCAATGTGAAATCAAACCATTTGCCCACGAACTGAATATTTTTTTTTAACCAGATGTTCTAGAGATTTTTGTCACACATGTACTCATAATGGACAACTTTTTTCATGTAGTATTGTCCGGGCCTCTTCTTTTTTTTCAATTTACATCTTGCAAGTGCAATATGGTATAATAAATCAGTGTACATTTATACTAGGTTCTCCAGATGAGCAGTCACTACCATGTGAAATCAAACCATTTGCCCATGAACTGACATGTTCTATGCCTAATTCCATGTGGCACCTCATGGTCCATTGGTTTTGACTTCAAAATCGGTCTCCTAAGCAAATAAAATAAATATCAGGCAAAGTGATGCATATGAAATGGAGGTGATGAGGCATGGCTTACAAACACTACGCTTTACATGCAGTGGGTTTGTTGATATTGTCAACCGAAGAGAACTAACTAGCTTGACCGAGAAAGATGGGAGTCCGATGAATGGATAATCGCATTGTCAAATTTGCCTGTATCTACTATAAAAAGCTGAACCGGTCGTACTATTGATGATTAATGAAGATGTTGAAAGATAAAAATCACTCTAATTCTGGATGAGCTATGAGTTAACTGGAGCCCCTCGTCATTATGACATTTGTGTTGTTTATTGTAGAACTCAGCACGATCAGGTTCAGTTGAATAACCCTGTATAATTTATTTACTCTGTACATTCTTCATTGTTGATTTTTTATTTTCTATTCTTCTACCATTTGGTGACTTTTCGTTTTTGAACTCTGTGGAGTTCTATTATGTTTCTGGTGTCATGTTATATTGAGAATTTTGTGGTGTAATATAAATTGCATGATGATTTATTGATTTCATGATCATTAACTCTTGTTTGCATGACTTCAAGATAGCACAGAATTTATCAAAGACTCAATTTGGCCCTTAAATGTACACACACATGAAGCAATGTACAAATTAAAGCATTAAATGGATAGGCTCTTTAAAATTTAAGAAAAAGAGTTTCTGTCCAACACATACAGTGGTCCCTTAACAGTGGTCCGCTGGGCAAATGCTCGTTCAAACACCAGGACCAGTCAAAATTCACTCCAAGTACCAGTAGTCCCAAAAGCATCCCTATTTCATTTGAAATATGGACTAGTGAAAAAGTTGACGAACTAGTGAAGTGACAAGCTGACCAGTCGTCGCTGGCCAGTCACTAAACAAATAAAGGAAAAACCTTGCACTGGTACATGTCCTTGTTTTTATGTGAAGTGTCGTGTCTGAGCAGTTTAGTGCACCAGGCTCAAGTTTTAGTGCTGCAGGATGGGGGTTCGAATTCAAGTAAGACATGTAAGAAGGATATGTGTCCTTGTGAAAGATACTCTACTATAGTTGCTTTGTTCTTTTGGACGAATTTCTTACTGCCCTCCTCGCCCAAATGTACAATGCAAGTATGAGCTTATAGAACAAGTCATTTATCAGAAACTCCAGTAGTGTATAAGAATTCCTAACAGGAGATAGGCATAACCCCGCCTCCTCCCCCAAATGCAATGTTTGTCAAAAAGTTGTTTGCATGCTAAATTATATATGCTGAAGTTGTAATGTATCTGTAAAAGGTTTGCCTTTTAGTATTGTTGTCTGTTTTCAAAGGAAGGAGGTGTGCATGTAGTTGTGACTTTTGAGTCCAGCTTTTGTAGCAATTTGTTTACTCAGAATGCAATTGTTCCATTTGATTGATCAGGATTTGGAGCAAGTACATGCTCAGGAAAACTCATACTTCTCAAATAAGAAGTTAGGTCAGTGAATTGTGGTTAACACAGTTTGTCCTCTGTAAGAACATAAACAACTCTTTTGATAAGTTGTACTGAAATAACTTGAGATAAACCCGTAAGGGTTATCATGGTCCCACATGGCGCAGTCAGACGTCTCCAACATGAGACGCTTGTCGTATTCCACCAATCAGCGGAGGGTTTGGTCGATTTTGGCTTGAATCACTTGATCTCTGAGCTGTACTTGTCAAAATGACAAAGAGCCTGTCCAAACAAAATACTGGCTATGAGGAGTGGGTAACTACAGGTGCAGAGAAGCCAGGCGGGCTTGAACGGAAGAGATGAGGGTTAAGAATTGGTCTCTGTCAATATTCCAGGTCGTAAGATGGATCACTCCTCTGTCTGAAGCCAAGATTCAGAAAGCTAAAAAAAAATCTGTAAATCTGGGTGACAGGCAGACAACACAGGTTGTATAGCGGAAACCCTCTCACACTGTTGAAATTTGATCGAGATTGTTGGAATTTGAGTAAAGCCATTTTGAGTTCTGCTGGAAATAACTGCATCCTGGCTGTTATTCTGTAAGATGTACATGGGGATATTGATTAAGCGTGTTGAGAACTGGCCATTGGAAAAACGGAACCCACACATATTAAAAATCAAGAGACCAACACGTACATTCAATTTGCATATTCTGTGCACCTTACAAATAGAAGCTAACAGAGTGAGCACTTTTATTTTCTATCAGAAAAATTAACTTCATCTGCCAAATGCACAGAAACTTGAATATTTAATTATAGAAATCTTTAAAAGGAATGAAATAGTTACGTGTCCTTCCATAAATGTGGTAAACGATATACAAGTATACTACTATTATTTATTTGTTCTGCCAAAAATAAAAATAAAACATACAAGAACACATGAAATTAACATACATACACCCTGTACATAAACATTGAAACTTGAAGAAAAGTAGAGCATTTAGGCAAGTTACAGATCAAGGGAAGAAGACAAAAAACTATTGAAACTGTATCAGAAGACAAACCCATTCTCGGGCATGATGTTTCTTTAATGAGAAGGCAAGAGCACCAAGGAGTTATTCTCCTTTGTAAAGGGCACCTCTACAAGGAGATCTTAAATTTCTATTAGAACATTTCAAGGGGCACTAAGGCAATGACCAGGGGCAACAGAGGCGATTCCGTACAATGCCACCATAAAGTGATCATGCAAATACACCTTTCCCTTCTTGACACAACACTTTGAAGACATGTCCGAAGTCGGGGGCTACAGCTACGGATGGCTACGGCTAGATTTCTGTGTCATCTTGCGCTGAAGTATGGTACTTATTTCCTCAGCAATATGCTTAGCAACAGTCATAGCCATAGCTGTAGCCACCAATTCTGATACGACCTTACACTGTCTAGTTTATCCATAGAGAAAGGACCATGTATCAAGGAGCAAGCATTGTTGGTCAGAACAGTCATGAATCTAAACCAGTACAAATTACATTGGAGCTCATTGCTTATTCAAGGATAACATTTTTATTTCAGTACAATGTTTAGTTCTCTTGCCGCACAAAGAAAGATATAAATACAATGTTCTCTAAGATGACATCAGACAGATGTAGTTCTCCTAATGATTAGAACTTCACCATATATTCCAAGTAAACTTTTTGATAAAATATCTTTAGATTTTTGTCTGTGTCAGTTAGTCTCATTTATATCGTTATTGATATGTCTTTGAAGCCTTTTCCACTAGTTTTCACATGTCAGTGCCAAAGTGTTAATCTCCTGAAATAGCACTTATGATACACGCAAGTTTTAAATCGTCAAAACATCGTACAATGTATCTCGCTTAAAATAGCCTGGATCTTAACTCAAAACAAGTGAGCGCCGAGATACACAATTTTTGCAAAATCGAGATATAGCATTTTTGCACTGACTAGACAATGTCATTGTCTGTTATTTGTTCTTTCAAACATTCTAGCAAGAATTTTTACTAAAAAACATGTATGTATAGATCTCAATGACTGTTGTGCAGTTGCAGCCATATTTTGTTCTTCCATACTACTCAATCATAATACAATTTTACCAATGACAGTCACTTTTCATCATTATCACACATGGGGGATACAACAAAGACTAATGCAGCATGATGGACAGAGGTGTATATTGCTCCTTTAACTCAAAATCTTAATATCATTATGATAAGAATCCAGCCTGGACACTTAAAAACATATAGGCCCTACTCACTGGAGCGTCTACTGTTAGTATTTCTAGAGTGTGTGTGTGCTACACGGTTGGCAGATTGTCTGCGGAGTATAGTGAGCATTTCACCTCTTCAGTCAGGCTTCCATAATCTGCCGTAATCTCCAGTTTGCTGACAAGCCATGCCTGTCATAACAACTCACCTGTTAATTCAGTGGGACTGGCTGAAAATTCAAGATAGAAGGAATAACAATGTCAAGTGCATGCCTTCCGAATCCCACACTGCTTCTTATTTGAAAATCGTCCCACGAGACACGAAAAAACTCTTTGTGTATGGCATTTTTGTCATAATACTTCATGATCATATTACGAGGAATGTGTTGATTTTGTTCTCATATTAAAAAGCAATTTGGACAAGTTGTAGATGACAGCTGGTTGTATTGTTTTTACTTGAAGTACATGTAATAACTGTCTACTTAAGACAGGTGTACAAACGATTATCTCACAGAACAATTTTCACAGAACCGACCAGAAAAAAAATGTTGCATTGAAGTTTAGGGCCTCTGAAACCATTAGGGTTGGTGCCCCTCTCAGAGGGATGGATGCAAAGATGTAAATCCTATAGGTTGTGTGATGTGTGTTGAAGAAACCAAAACACTTACTGTGAAAAAGAAAGCTTGCCTTCATGTCATCAGATTAAATACAAGTTCCACCATGGAGCTCTTTGTAACCTGTTACTGTTGTTATTAATCTTTTTCTGGTCATGGAATCAAGGAACTTTGAAACGAGACTAGCACTGTGACCCAGAGGCCTGAAGATACCTGTGTAGAGAGAAATGAAGAATTTCGTTGTTGGAGGAAACCCCCAAATAGGGAAAATCAGCTAGGGATAGAAAACCCAATCCACATGCAAAGCTCCAGTCCGGGATTCAAACTTGGGTCCACAAAGGTGAAAGGCAGGGGGATAAACCACTGAGCCAACTTGAATGTTTGAAGAGTACCCGGCCCCCCTCAATGTGGACTCTGATCAATGATGATAATAATACATGTAACTGAACATATATATATATATCTGCCTGAAGCTTGACACCATACTGTTTAAGTATGCCATACCTCACAGGAGGCATTTGTATTTTGGCTGAATCCACCAAACTCCAAGAAAAAAAACAATGAGGAGGGATTTGGGGGAATTGGTGTTAATGTGACACCAGGCAATTGAAAGCTTCTCCTTGGGAGTGGAAAGTAGTAAGCCCTTCTTATCCATATGTACATGTACCTCCTCAATAACCCTGAAGGGACTGTCAGCATCTCAGTCTAACATTGCACTTATTTTTCGTCTGGAATGTCTCAGCGCAGAATAACTAATGACCCCAGTGTTCAAAGCACACCAAGTGCATGTACATGAATACTCATCACCAACCATTGGGGACCATTGGAGACGGCACAGGTATGCCAACATTTGATCAGTGAAATTCAGGATGCCTTTCCAGGAGGCAGAAACTCTCTGGGGGCATCCCAGGCATGTTGACTTGCACCTTAAAAGTTAAACTTGCATAATTATGATGACTTTGTATTTTTAGTGTTTATTTCATTTCACTCTTGATCTGCACTTGCCTATATCCTTTGAATGAAGATTTTTATGTAGAAAATCATTTTCATTTGAGTCATTGTCATTGAATATTTTTCTGATTAGAAAGTTCAATCTTTTGCTGACTGTACTTTCTTATTTGAACCCTTTAAAACTTTGTGACCTCAGTTTTAAAGACCATAGTCTTTTAGGGTTCCCCAAATCTACAGATTGTGTGAGCAGATGAAAAAACTTGACATGTAAAACTGGCACTCTATACTTGGTAACTTTATCATGTAGACACTTCCTGGGAAAAAAAGCTTCACTGAGGTCCTGACATAAGGAGTCAAACAAAAGGGTCTAAACTCAAGCTTTTACCGTACATAAGTGGTGTTTACTTTATCATGGAGCAAAATTAAGTAGATAAATTTTCCAAGAAAAGCATAATAAACAATTTAAAAGGCCATCTTCCTCCTCTAAAAAATAAAATTAAAAAAAGACGATCAACTGGTGCATTTTTTCCACATTGCCTACATGTATATACTGTAAAGCCAAGTTGTGTAGATTGGCTGATTAGGTTGGGCTTTTTCCTCTTCTTTTGTTTTCACAGAAAATTAACTTTTAATTTCAGCAGGAAATAGCAATGTACCAATCAGAAAGAAATTGTTTTAAAATATCCCCAGGCCATTAATGGAAGAGGCTACTGAAAAGCAATCTAAGTTGCCCCTCACCATAATTGAAAAATGTTTCATAATTGTTGACAAATAAAGGCTCCACCTCAATTCCCAACATAGGGACACTTGTCAAAGAGCTTTAAGGGAATTATTCCATTAACTAGAAAACCTCGGTCCTAGGGTTGCAATTGAGAACCATGAACATCCTTGAGGAGTTCAAGTCACCAACTACTATTTATCTTATGGAGCCAATGTCTGGGTTATTTGTGGCTTCGAAACTCTCTGTAGGGATTTTTTCTCTCTCTTTCCCAATCTGACCACAAATTTTTGCTTAAGGATGTTTTTCTTGACTCTAGATTTCTCCTTGAGAGTTATTTGACTTGCTGTGTATCAGATTTATGACGACTGTCAAAATTTGAAGTATGTGGAAATGGGAGTTAGCTGTCCAATGACTGCGAAACGACCAACTTAAAAGGAAAGTTGCCTACAAATTTTAGACATGTTTATTGTAAGGAAATGTTTTATGGGTATGAAAAATATACAATGCACAGTGTACATGTATGTGTTCCTAGTATATATTTGAACCTTGTTTATTTTATTATTTCACTGAAGCAATCATTGTTGTTTTTTGTGGAAACTGAATTAATTTCCACCCTCTAGTTTTCAATAAACACACCATACTAACCAACCTTTTAAATTTCTTTGGTTGAATTTAGAAATCTGTCAATGTTTTATCCTGGATTTTGTGCAATGTGGTATTGGGCTTAGCCTATATTGCAGCTATAAGCATTGGTGACTTGGACGTTAACAGTATTTCAGAGGAATATTTTCTGTGGAGGATTGATAAACCTCAGAGAGCCTTCATGATGATTTGTTTGTTTTCCTTCATTAACAACCAATCATGTACTTTGCCATTATCTAAATATGACATCTTTTGTCTATACTATTTGGGGTTTCTCCAGCCACAGGGCTAGCTCAGTGGTCTAGTGGTAAGACATCTGCTCTAGCATGGCAAAGGATGTGGGTTCCAATCCCACCTGAGTAATACGTCAATGGAATTGTTTTCACAGGATTGGGGAAGTACAGAGTACAGTGCTTTAAAACACACATTGGTGTAAGGACAAAAACCCAAATAATATTTTTCTTACCCGATGCAAAAACAAAACATATGAAAACTTTCATCTAATTCTGAATTACTCAAATGATGGCACAGGTAACATGGTCTTCCTATGCTATTAGTGTTAACATTATTATTATTTCTTTTGTACTGAAACCTTTTTTTCTGAAGCAACAGTTACGCCTCTGTATGTGTTTGATTGAAGGGGAAAACTACATTCAGATGATGTCAAAGTCCCTTTCAATGAATCTTACCAATCATAGTTACTTTTCCCCTTCAATTTGGGGCTGTTGAAAATGCTCCTTGTACTCAGAGTGCTATATTCAATCGCACCGAAGATGAAAAGTTAATTTGATTTGATTTTTAATTTTGCCTCATTCAAACGAACTTAATCCGCAGGTTTGGCTCCCATGCCTCCAGTTCAATCTAAAATGCCGCCAAATTGTGAATTGAATCTCCTTTTCAGATTTCATTTGTGCAATTGTCTAATGTAAGGCAACACACACATGTGACAACTCCGCGCTTCATGATCTGAGTCATTCCCCTTAGAAGAAATTTCCCCAACCCTTCAGTTTCATCAAGTGCAGTAACTGAACCACCCACTTAAGAATTGTTGTCACTTTCAGCCTTTTTGCCTTGTGCACATATACATGTTCGCCACTGAGAAACCCCATGCCCGTTTTAAATCACAAATTCAGTATGGATTGACAATGAATGCCAACGGCCGCCAGAATAAACATATTTGCGTAATATTAAGTGACAAGCGTGCTCAATAAGTTTCATCGTGGGGTTCTTCCAGTGTATTGTAATGAAGTCCCCGGAGTTTTTATGTAAACACGGGATGTGCGAGAGAACGGTAATACTTGCTTTTGTACTGATGATCCTTTTGGAATCCCTTGGGGGGATTGGAAGCTAGGTTATGAGAACGTCTTGGCAGAAAAACAAAGACGCTATGTACTTTAATCGACAGAAGGGGGCTGGGCAGTGTTTGTCTAAGAATTAAAACCTCATCGTCGCAATTCATTTGCGAAGGCAATGCACTATTATTTCCATAATTGAAACTTGAGATAATATACACCAGTCTGCATGATGAATATCAATAATCCTTTATTGCATACAATAATCTTTCCCGTTTTAAACATAAGGACAACCCATTTCCTGTAAAACATTTCCATTTTAATCTATTTGAGCGAAAGAATACTCTGTTTTTGCCTGGGAAATCTATCAAAATGCACACAAATTGAGAGTAGAGGAAATAACAGATGACACATTTGTAATATATTAATTTAAGGGCTAATTGTGTGACTATCAGGATGATACACAAACAAATTGCCATAAAGGAATTCTTCTCAATGCTAGAAACAGAGGAATGAGTGTTGTTCATTTGATGTTGTTATAATTTGATGCATGAATGTTGAATAGTTTGTTTGGAATTTGTTTATGATTAAAACCTATTACACAGATTGTTTTAATTTTGTTTTTGTACTGCAAACGTGAAGGTACATATATAAATGCCATGTTGTGTATTGTTAAATGCATGGGTTCGTGTTTATTTTGGCTTGAATGTTCTTGCCCAGTAGTGCATCAGTCAGAAATACACGGTTTTCTTTGTAGTTGTCTAAAATGTTCAGTTCTCTCTGTTGTAAGCAATGAATAATGAATTTGGGGACTTTTAAGAATAATGGTGTCTAGGATTTCATAGTTCTGTTTTAATAACGGAATAAAAGAGTAGGCAACAAGGTCTTTTGGGCGCTTTAAAACCTGCAGGGTCGTTGCTGTTTGATAAAGGACCGAGCAGGTTATAAAATTATATCAAATGATGTAACCTTGTGTTCCATGGATGTCCAGTGTCAAGATAAACACTATGATTCTTTGTTTTTATGAAACTTGCAAAAGCTCCGTAATTGTCTTCACTTTCATAATGAATGCATTGATTTCACACCTGTCTGGTTCCTCCCTCCCTGTTCAGGTGCAGCGAGAGCGTGAGTTCAAGACCAAGATGATCAAGAACCACATTGGACAGTGTAGCTGTAAACTGAAGCAGACTACCGGACTATTGGAGTATGCTATAGAAGTCATGAAGGAACAGGATCCAGCATCATTTCTGATGGTAATTTATAAATGCCAGAGAAATGAAACAACAAACACCTTTGTTGGTCCAGAGGCAATCAGGATTTGCCCCCCGCCCCCCTTAAAAACAGCATTTTGCAAAAACAGTACACCATGTTTTGTTCATTGTATTTTCATGTTCATTTTCAATTTCATGGCTCTGCTTACCGCCGAATGCTGTGCTTGCAATCACCATTCTGGGCTTACCGAGCAAGCGCCCAATTTCTGCTCTAGCTGTGTAAAGTGTTGAATGCCTAGTAAAGTTGACTCTGCAAGTGCACAAGCAAAAATTCCCTGCTAAATCGTGAAATACGCTTGATGTAAGCGTGGAGGAATTCCCTGCTTCTGTAAGCATTGATTCTTTGCTTACGGTAAGAAGAACCATGGAATTGGGCCCTTGAGGTTGTAGTGGAAAAGCTTGCCCTGAACCATGTGACATAGCAACACTGGATTTAGTCTGAGGAATTCAAATTGAGCATAATTTACTTGAGGAACTCAAATTGAGCATAATTCACTGAACAAGGCTTTGTACCAGACATGATTCAAAATAAATCTGCCTCAAAATCATTTCTGCTAAGCAGCAGTGTAAAATTGTGCCAAGGGCTTGAGTGAAGAGACAACGTTATTTGTCTTTAATGAGTGACTCATCAACAATAAATCATCTCAGCAGTCCACCATAAAGATGACTTTGTACTCATGTCTCTAGATAGTTATTGCCAGGTCTTGAAACGGGATAGCCACAGACGTTAAAATGATTGCTCATCACCATGTCTCATATCAGCTATAATGAGATACCTGTTTATACATAGCCAATTGATGTTTTGATTTAGGTAGCATCTTCTCTGGGGTATAAAGTTACACGAACATTGCTTTGTGCTGGCACTTAGCGGACATTAGATAGAATTCCGCTGTTTCTAGCAGAGTATGCCAGATAAAATATTTATTTTTAATTTTTTTTTTGGAGGGGGATGAATAGTTCATGAACTGTTTTGCAGTTGAAGCTCATTAAGTTTGGTGCAGGACATTACAAAAAACCAATATCTGATATAGCAATTAAAACTACAAACACTTGAAGCGCTTACAAACTACAAAGTTGTTTTTGCACTCAAGGCATTACAGAATCTATCAAAAAAGTTGTCTTTTCTCAGAGTGTTTATATATATACTTTCTTATCAAAATGTCACAGTGTTGTCTCAAAATGTAAAGTGATGTGGTTTGTCATTTTTAACACTGAAAGCTCCTGTTAGTAAATTTATACAAGGTGCAGTTACCTTATAATTAATTCAGTTGAAATTCAGTCATGTTTGGAGAAATTTGACTTCCACAAAAAAGAACCAAATTAAAATATAAATGCCTATACCTGTGACCACTTTTAAGGATGAAATAAAGCAAAACATGCTGCTGTTAAGTGCTTGGGTTTTGGGGTGTTTTTTGTGTGTGTTTATTGGTTTTGGGGGGGGGGTTTTGGGGGGGGGTTGTTTTGAGGGTTTTTTTCAAATTTTTAAATGTCGCCCATTGTTTTGATTTATGCAGGTATTTTTGTGACATTTTCCTTGATACATGTAGCGGGAGGATTCAATCCTTCAATTCATTTCAACCTCATTGAAATGAATTCACTCTTATAACAACTGTACCATTTGTTTACATTTTTGTTTAAATGATGGCTGGAAATTTAAGCTGAGCTGCATAAATTCAAACCTGAAACAAGAGATCCTCTTGGTTGCCTCACCCTTGAGGCATCTGTTTGACACATTATAATTTACATACATGGGGTGTAGATACCTTAATCAGTGGAGGGGAGATTAATGTAGGGCTGTGTTGCATCTTTCAACATCTAAACACCGGGTCAATATACACACACTCTGTCTTATCACATCTATAGGTGTCTGGCGCATTGATTAATAGAGTCCGCATCACAGAGATGTCTTGGAAGAAGGAGATGATCTTGGAGCATCGGGTCGATGCGGAGTTTGATCTGACACTGGACAGCGGGCCTGTATTAAGGGCTATTGAACGGCTAAACTTCAAAGAGATGAAAGGTAAATTCCTCGCAGAATGGCCCTGAAAATATTTTGTAGTTTGTCCTGATTTTACAACTGGGAGATGTGCTATTTGATTTGTTATATCTACAGGTATAGCGTTACCTTGTCGGACTTGATCATTCCCCCAGTGAGTCATGATTACCGATTGTCCTTGTGCTACTTTTACCTGAAATGACCTCCTCTGAGTAATCACTTTGCAATTATCTCAGTGATCAATGGAAACTACATGTATAGCCCCCTCTCCTTGTGGACACAAAAGGGAAATATTAATTTCAACTGATTTTCAGTTTGATTGTTCCTTTATTGTCAAATACTGCAGCATCGTAAACCTGCTTTTATCATTGGGAGAAAGATTAGAGATAAGTAACCTTCCTGCTCAGTGTCAACTTTCTCGAGACAAGGCTTGTTGATGAGTATTTCTTGAGTGGCCTTGAGCAATCATCTGGGGAGGAGGGGGGGGGGGGTGATATATGTTCTCCATTGATTCATTATTGTGTGTCTGTTATTTTCTTCCCAGTGCCTGATCCACCAATCATCATGCCAGATAACTGTAGTGCTGAGAATAATAGCGTAACCATAGCCTGGCAGTCACACCCATCCAGCTGGGTGGAAGGCTATGTATTGGAGCTTGATGATGGAAACAATGGGGAGTTTAGGGTAGGTTA
>JAUELU010000002.1:9435957-9446447 GCA_032357145.1 Evasterias troschelii
ACTTTCACAGCACCTTCAACAAGATATTGAACATTTTAGGTTATTAAAATGTCCTTGTTTCCAGTTTTGTTTGTTTGTTGTGGGTCTTTTTCCCTGCTGTTTTGACTCTCTGTTCATTATTTCCTGCCTTGTAATGTTCTCTTTTACTCTTTTCACTTCTCCAGTCTATCGCTCTCAATAAAGCACCTTTTGCAATGGCTCAACTAATTATTACAGGATTCGTTCTCAACTAGTGCAGTGACCGGTCAGTGAGACCAGTTAGATTGCTTTATCTCTAGTCCATATTTCATATTGAATAAGGATGCTTTTCAACACTGAACCAGCCAACCAGACCACTCGGATGCAATTTCGACTGGTCCTCAGGTATGTTAAGTAGCATTTTGCCAAAAGTCCACCGTTAAGGGAGAACGTTACATAACCATGTGTGTGCCAGTCGTAAAACAAGGCTGTGAACACTAAAAGTTGTATTACTTGTTTTCGTTTATCACACATTGGTGTAAGGGTGAATTATCCCTGATGCAATTTTTTCATCTACTCAACTAAGCTCCTTAGAATAAATAAAACTGTCTGAGCTGCAGAGAAATGAGAACAATTCTAAAACAAAGCAAAGATTGAAGAACTATGATAATACCGTCTCTGCTTCCAGTGACTATTTCTGGTGCTCCTTCCCCGATGCCTAGACCTCCTATTCCATCAATGCAATTGATGATCTCTGAATGGGCCTTGGTTGAGTAAACTGGCATCTCAGTCTTCTCTAAATCCCTACATGGGAGAAGGGGGAAAAAAATAAATAACATTCTGAGTAATCAGGTAACAAATTAATAATTTGGAAAAAGAATGAAAAAATTGAAGAAACTTGAGGGAGATATAGTACATGAACATCACAGGGTTTAAGTATCAACCTTACAAGGACAAGAAAACTTTTCATGGGGAAGCAGCAACTCAATTAGACAGTGAATGATTGCGTCCCGCATTTTTGCACAGCCAAATATTTAGGCTGAACAAGTTTGGGGCATTTTGTGTGGCATCTTCCTATGCTATACAAGGGAACTCATTCAGTGGATAGAGGATTGGGAACATTTTAGGCCAAGACCAGAATTACATAGGTCTACATGTAAAATCATGAAATGTTTTTCAATTCAATTTCAATTCAATTCATTCAATTAATTTAGGTTTATTAACAACTCAAAGTACATGACAGAGGTTAAAAAGACTAAAATTGATGTGTTTACATTGTTTAAAAACTACAAAAGTCCAAAAAAAAATGTTCTTTACCATATTCTCATATTTCCAAGGAAATCTCCTGTTGCAAGGTGTCTTTGCTTGATGTGAGATGCACCAAAAGTACCACATCGGAATGCCTCTTTCTTTTCAGTCTGTAATATGTGATAAAAAAGCATGATATTAAAAGTATTAGTACTCTGAACAAAAACTTAAAACAGCAGGATAAAAAGTTCTTATTTGAACTAAATAATCTCTCAAATTTGAGTTTACTTAGCAGTCAGTAGATAAACAACAGATCAAAGCTCTTTTTGAACTCAGTAATTTGTATGTAAATTGCCATGACAAATTGTGCCTCAATTTGTTAATCCCTTCTTTAGCACTGGCAGTCTAATACAAAATAATATTAAAATGTAATATGTCTTTAAAAAAAAAAGAATATTTTTAGCAAGCATTGTATGCAAAACTCATTGACAAAAGTGCCATACATGAAACGATCACTTTGACAAGCATGTGATTGTAACCCTCACCAACAAACATTAGTCCCCGACTCCCTGGTTCTGGTTCTGGTGTAGCCCCATAAATAGTGCCAATACTCTGGACTTCCTCCGAGGAAGTCCAGAGTATTGGCACTATTTATTGGCATTATTTATGGGGCTAGTTCTGGTGGTATACTGCATAATCTCCACATATACTACAATGAACCGAATGCTTTATTCACATGAATTAGGTATAGGTTAATAATACTCAAGTCTCAATAGTAACGGTGTTAAGTTCTGCAAATGTTAAATTTTCACAATTTAACAATGAAACCAACTAATGACAGTTTCACTTTAGTTTGAAACTTCCCACGATACTTATTATGCTATCATCAATCATACTCATAGAGCATCTGCTGTAAAGTGAGGCTGCTCATAAACCATTGGTGGTTACTAACTTACTGGTTTAATTCTACCTCCATGGTGATGGTCAAAACAGGTGATGAATTGAATGGTGATGTTTTTATCAAGCGATTGCCTACTTGATAATAGTATTTAGTATTAATATTATCTTTTTATATATTATGACTACACAACTTTAGGATCCCCCACCCCACACCAAATCGTTTTCAAACTTTGAGAACATTTAGACTTGACCTCATGTTGCAGACTAACATCCCCCTCTGATGACATCCCATAGATTTGCATCACTCCAGTCTGGCGTGGGTGGTTGCCAAGCACAACGAAACGAGCACTGCATGGGATCCATCTCGTGTCGAACAACGTGAAATTTAAACTCTTCTGGATGTAGGAGATTATCTGAGGTTTATCCTCCATTTTCAACTGACACGTTTTGGTGCTCAATTATCAAAATATCACTGGACTTTTGCTAGAAACGTTCTAGAAGTTCTAGCTTCTCCACAGAATAACATTGGTAGAACTTTGAAATTGCGAATCTAAGAATTTCAATTAGGACGCCCTCTGTAGTTAAGTTATAGATTAGTCTGGACAACAACTCATTTTCATGCAATAAACTGACGGGCGGGATCCAGTCTACTATAAAGAAACTTTCCGCATTGTCATCCATGTGAATGGAAAGTGCACTCGCGAATCATTCTCCTTGAAAATCTGTAAGTCTAAGGAATCAAATTCCCACTTTCAGGAATGTCTCGAGGTTCAAGTGCAGGGTTTGACCGTTTCATTACAGTCTTTTCACCAGAAGGAAGGTTATACCAAGTTGGTAAGTAAACGCAAAGTCTTTTTGGGGTGCACACAAATTAGTATTTGTAATATTTGTCTAGTTTCCGGACAATCTCATTGCACGGTGTATATTTATTTTTATTTTTAATTGACACGGATCCAGGGACACAATCCCATAAATATTGAAGTCCATTGATTTAGAAAACAAATTATTCAATATGTGAACAACTCATTTAAGAATAGAATAGTAACTTAATTATAATTTTGTTAGGCCTTCACAAAGGTTTTGTTAAATTTATCCAACATTCACAAATCACAATCCAATTCCAACTTCTTCCCTTTTTAATAAAAAAAATACTTAAAACTGTCTTGTTAATTTTGTTGTTTGGGCTGGGTTTGTTAAGTTATTCAGGCATTCAGGGTATGTTTTGTTTGTTAAAATGTTAGTTACAATTATCAACATTTTTAGTTTCATGTATCACCTACTATATTATTATTATAATTAACTATTCGTAAAATAAATTGCTTACCAGATTCTGCGTGCAATATTTTTTATTAATAAGAAGGATTTAGTATTTTTTCACAAGTTTTTTCAATGGTTGTATTTTTTTTGTAAGTACATGAAACCACCCAACACTCGGTGTTTCAACGTGTGAATGAACATCTTAAACTAAACATTTCTTCTCGTCCTATTCATCCTTTTGTTTGTCTTAATTTGGCTGTTGGATGTGTGTAATAAAATAAATAAATAAATACGTTTTTATAAAACAAAATAATAAATTGGAAAATTACACATTAAAATGAAACACTAGACTTTTTGCTATTCAGTTCTTTGCATTTTTCTGGTCTCTTCAACTTCTGGGTTTAATTTTGTTTCAACAAGTATATTTTTGGACCACTTGACCCAAAGCAAAGCAAATTATTGATTTATCAACATAGCTCGTATTGCTGATTTTTCTATTCAAACTAATATCGTTAGTATTAGAATAAATGCATTCTTGGAAGACTTGTCGTAGGAAGAATCAATCATTCAAATCATCATGATTTGCATCATTGTAAATTTTTTAGTTACTGTTGATTGGATTTTTATTCAAAATTTCTTGTTATACTTTGACAGAGTATGCCTTCAAAGCAATTAACCAGGGAGGTATGACCTCAGTCGCAATCAAAGGAGCAGATTGTGCTGTTGCAGTTACTCAGAAGAAAGTCCCGGTAGGTTTACTCTGTGATCCTGTAAACCCCTTCCTGCTCATTAAACATTTCCCAGACTTAATTTTAATTTGGTCTGATTTTTTTTTTCTTTTTCTTATTTTGTTTCAAACTTGATTTTGTTTCAAACACTGGACAGTGTTCAATAAGCAGGGAAGGATTTTTACCAGCAATTTTGAACAGCAAAATACTTAGACTGTCCATGTTTTGTTCACATTGAATGCTAATATTAAGAAAAGGTTTTGATGAAATTCAAGTAACAACTAATACACTTTGTATGGTATTTTGCTGTGCTATACAAGGAAAATAAATTTCTGAAGCGATAACAATATTTGGGGGTGAATCTGTGGTAAATATTGTGGGCCACCTCTATTCCTTGTTTGACTAATTCTTCTTTATTTCTGTATACAGGACAAGCTTCTTGATTCAGATACAGTCACCCATATGTTTCGGATCACAGAGCATATTGGATGCGTCATGACAGGCCTTATAGGTACGAAACAGAATACTACATTAAAAAATCATTCATACTCCATGCACATCATATTATTATGCAAATTTAAAAACAAACTAAAAGACTGGTAATTAATGAAAAACAAACAAACTGCAGCAAACCCAAATTAGCACATTTATGCTCAGTGCTTATTTCATTACAGTTTTGCATTGTTTTCACTAAAACGTAACAACCTAATCTGATGATATTTTCACAGGTTGGTTATAATGGTGTGTTTATTGGAAACTTAGTGGATGAGGATTCATCTACTCTTTTAAAAACCAGCAACGTACGTAAATTTGGTGCGCGAATTAAAGTTTCAAATGTAGTTTAACTTGCCTGACATTGTTGCAGGGAAAATTAGTCTTTAAATCTATTGTAAGTACATGTACATGTAGTTTGTTTTAATCTCAAATTTAGGTATATTGTGTCTTAATCTTAGTAAATTCCTGCTGAAAATATAAAATGCATACTTTCTTCAGCATTTACTTGGAGATTTAAAACACTATATGCAACCCCCAAACTATCTGGACATTATGAGAATTTTCAGTCATTTCACCAACCCCTAACATCTGCAATTTAAACTATTTTAACATGGTAGTTTAATGATTTCGTGGTTGTTGAACTCCACAGCTGACAGCAGGTCTCAGGTACTTCGAGCTCGCTACGAAGCAGCAAACTTCAAATACAAGTTTGGTTATGAAATCCCAGTGGAGATGTTGTGTAAACGAATGGCAGATATCTCTCAGGTGTACACACAGAATGCTCAGATGAGACCTCTGGGTTGTAGTAAGTAGCACCCTTCTAAGTCTTTTAAAGCCTATAGGCCTACCATATGTAAGTGTAGGTCAGCCCTTGTACTAAATAAAATGCTCCTTTTTTTTTTATCAAATGGCCAAATATCACGAGTGTTATAAAGAACCATGTGTCAGTGCTCTTGTTACTGTACTTCAGCCATATGGCACTTATGTTTTTAATGTGGCGTGTCGTAGCTGAAGGAAGAGCACCGGACTAAAGCTGTGATGTTTCTGATCAGCAGAGTGTGTGTTCAAGTCCCTGTCATAACACTTGTGTCCTTGAGCAAGATGCTTTACCATAATTGCGTTGTCCTCCGGATGGGACAATAAGCCATAGGTTCCGTGTATTAGGAGTGGTAGTGCACGTAAAAGAACCCAGAACACTTATCGTGGAAGAGGGGGGTTCACCCTGGTATTTCTAGTTCACATAGCAAGCATTCTTGTTTACAGGTTTCAGGTTTCCTCCGGCATGCGAGCTACCGTGATTAAGTTCACTTATGAGGCATCCTTGGTTTCAATACCAGAATGATTATATAACTAGGTGCATAATGAGTTAAGACGTGTTATCACTACAGTTGTTCCTCATGCCTCTTTGACTTGTTCCCACAGGTATGATTCTGCTTGGCTGGGATGATGAGGTTGGACCTCAGGTTTACAAGACTGATCCTGCTGGCTACTACTGCGGCTTTAAAGCAACCAGTGTAGGTGTCAAACAGACGGAAGCAAACAGCTTCCTGGAGAAAAAGATCAAGAAGAAGCTTGACTGGACGTATGATCAGACAATAGAGGTGAGCTTCCGGGTTTATTCAATTCAACATTGGTCTTGATGTGAAATTGCTTAGAAAATGTTGCTTTAAAAGGGGGACTGTCTTCATGATCAGAGCAGGCCTGTGGCTGTACATCGAATTATGAACTGTAATCTAGATACTGCACATCGACCGTCACATCACTTAGGGCACTGAAATTGTGTGTTTTCAATCTGAAAAAGATGTACCTCAAGGGTTGTTTTTGAATAAAACTGGGTTCGTATAAAGCGCTTCATCACCCCCCTTGTTTGTTTTTCAACAGGATTAGCAGAGCTTTTTTGTTTAATTATAGGAACCATTTATGTAGCACCTTCTCATGGTTTCCAAGGTGCTGCTGCACATCCAGCAGCAACTGCCAAAAATACAAGTGCAAACCCCTTCTTTTTGTGATAAGTTTAACTGGGTCCTTCTTTTACATGTATTACACAACACACGGGACCTACGGTTTTTTGTTTGTTCTAGGTGTAAATGTCTTTGGTATCAGGAAGGGACATTTTTACTTTTTTTAATTCAGTCTAGAATGATATAACAACAGCAACGTGTTAATTATTTAGTTTTTAACAAAGAGCAACATTCTTCTTTTTTCAGACCGCCATTAAATGTTTGTCGTCGGTCATATCTGCTGATTTCAAACCATCAGAAATTGAAGTGGCTGTAGTCAGTCGGGATGACCATCGATATAGGTAAGTGTACACGACAGTAGATAAGGAATTCATCTGCAAGCATGCAGCTTCACAGCTGAATTCCTCTGTTTTTCTTCCTTTTGAAGTTATTATTAAGGAATGGTGAAGGATACAAAACATACCTGTTTAATTTTAGTCTGAAAGCTTACTGATTATGAAGTTTATACCGGAACCATTTTTGTCTGTGAAATATTTCCTTCTGAAATGAAGTCATATTCGTGAAAACTGTATATGAAAGCCTACAAAAATGCAACAGTTGATTTTGGTTGTTACAACCAAACTAAAGGACGTTGTTTTTACATGCAAAAAATTGTGCATGATTTTCACACTATTTTCTACTGACTCACACAACAGATTAAGCCAAAATGTTCACATGTTTTATTATTTTATGTGTATGTTTGATCACAAAAAACATGAACACTGTCTGCGACTGTTTTGTATATTACCTTTAAGTGCCATAGAAAACTGGAAAACATTGTATAAAGTATCGCTAAACAGTTTCTTTTGATTTTGTTGTTCTTTCAACAAAGTTGCACACATGATTCTCATAAGTAAAGACTTCCATATAATCAATGTTCAAACAACAGAGATTCTAACTTTTTGAAGAACACAGGTTAAAAGGGAGTACCTTGTTCTCAGTGTAAGTTTTGGATTGACACATCGGCCATAAATGTTTTTAAAATGGCAACGATACAAACTTTACACCAAGAAAGCTTTCGGATAACGAAATCAATGATTTATGTATCAGATATTCATTTTTCATTGTTGAATTATTAATCATGTATTATGTCTGTTAAACTGTTTGAAGTATACAAATGGAGTTTGAAAGAATTGTAGAAATGTTTTGTTGATTTCTTGCCTCTTATGTGTTGTGTTTCCTCCTAACAGGACATTATCAGACGCTGAGATTGATCAGCATTTAACAGCACTAGCCGAGAAGGACTGATGACAAAGAATAATTTCAAGAAGAAAACCTGTAAGTCTCAACAGCAATAGATGCTTCAGATGACTAGTTATCGTCAACTAATACATGCCATCCTTTCCATAATGAATCTGTCTGAGGTCGAAAGGGTAGAGTTGTTTATATACACTAAACTTACATTTTTGTTACACACAACTATTCAAATGGTTGTCTGCATATTCTATTAGAAATGTTTGGACTCTCATAGAATTTGCTTCATTAGCACGATTAGCCAGTTTTTATCTCTTCAAAGTCAATAAAAAAATGTTTTGATTTTTGATGAATTTTGAGCTGGTTGTTTTAAAAGATTATTGAATTTGTTTAATGTTTTCGATAAATTCATTTTGGAAAGGAAGTAAACAATTGTCGGTAAGGGTAACGTAAATGCCTTTATTGTGTCATTGTGTCCACAATATATACACTGGTACCACAGAGTGCCACAAAGTATCATAACTTCCGGGCTGGCATGGATTTCTTCTGTTTGTACAGCTGGTATTTTCAGGGCAAACCCTATGGCTAGTGAACAGTGGACTTAGTCTCCACAGTCTCCTGTAGAATTTTGTGGCACAGGTCAGTAAGGCAAAAGAGTATATCGATAGTAATAGGGTTAAACCATGTCATCAGTTCATCTGTTTATGTTGGTCTCTAAATGTCAAAAACCTGTCGAGTTTTATTTTGTTTTATTGAAAGGTTGTTGACTTCTTTGCTAGGAAAATAACTTGGACAAGACTTAATGAACTTGCTGTTGTTAAACTAAATTATCATGGAAGATCTCAGAGCTTTTTGTCAAAGCTTTTTGACACGCTGTTATTGTATTCAATAATTTTCACTTAGGGATGGAAAGTGGTCAAAGAACATTCGCTTCCGATCGCACACTGAATAAAACACACCGGTATTGGTTAAAATGACATAAAACAATGTGATAAAGTCCACCTTGGAACTGTGCTGAATTCCATTTAGGCTAGGGAAACAATTAATGTTGCAACTTTTTACACATGAATGTTCAGTTGAAAAGAACATTGTGCTCAGAATATGTGTTACCATTATTTTTAATTCTTTTTCTTTCTGGAAGGTTTGGTTAATTAATTAAGTTAGTTAATTAATTAATTCACATGTTATGAATAAAACTGTCTGGAAAATTTATTTAACTGTGGCTCTTATTTCTTATTGTGGTTAGGTGTGTACAGAAACCATTCTTCCTTTTTTTTTCGTGTTTTCGTTTTCAGACATGAAAAGAAGAATCTCTGACATTTTTATCCTTGGGAGTTTAGTTTTACAGGGGCTACATAAAGAGCATGTAATATTCCCAATCATAACGCTTAAGATTGCACGAAAAAGGAAAAAGAAGACATTTATTCATCTACCATTTGCTTTTAAAATTGACTTAAAGGGGCACTTTGCCTCGGATAAAGTGCGACTTTGGCCGTGAAAAACGTTTGAAACTGTTTGGTATTAAATGCCCATGGTTGGAAAGGTGTTTTTAAAGTAAAATATAATAATCCACACAAATGTGCCTTAAAATTATGTGGTTTTCCTTTTACGTGGTGAACTACATGTACACTGCACGCCATTTTGTAGAGCCAAAGTTTTGACTTCACAAAATGGCGAACCTTGTTAGCTGATGAAGTAAAAGGAAAACCACGCAATTTCGAGGTATGTTTGTGTGAATCATTGTGCTACTTTTTAAAACGTCTTTCCAATCATATTTATCTCATAACAAATGTGTTTTATAGCCCAAAGCGCCCAAATCTAAGGCAACTTGACCTTTAAGGATGGATACAAGACTGTTGTTGACGGAGTGTATAGACTTTATCACAACCTTTTTCTGCACTTGTTTGATCGTGGAGGTAGAAATCGACCGGATTGACAAAAACCAATTATTATTTTACTGTGACAATGCAGAATTAAAGCTCTATCGGTAGCTAGCACCTCTGATTGAGAGGATGGAAACATTAAATTGAAGTTTTCAATTAAGATATTTTCATCCTGCAAGTGCAAGCTTGCTCAGTATAGTGTTGGTAATAATATTAATACAGATATTTATAACGCGCAAAACATAACTACCCAAGGGGTGCTCTAGGCGCTCACAAGAAGGAAATTAATTTTAAAATGGCGTGTCTTTAGGTGTGATTTCAAATTTGTCTTTAAATTACCAGCAATACAGTCGCCTCGAAAAATATATTCACAATCAAAATGTTTATAAAGACGCAGTTGTTTGAATCCGCTCTTAATATTATCAAATTCATTTAAAAAAATGAAATGAAAAATTCATTTTATTTTGAAGTGAAATAGTCATTGAAATTCGCACAGGTCAATTTACTAAAGATGTTTGTTGAACATCTGTAACGTGTTCTTACAGAGCTGTCTTGTGCTATCACTTTAAGGTATGCGTCTACAGTTTCATTGATTTTATTATTTGTCGTTCCTTTCAGAGTGGCGCTTGTTCACTGCCATTCCAAATGGCTTAAATATTTCATAAGCTATGATAAACATGCTTACAAAGCTCCGCCTGTATTAAAGAGGAAGGGAAATGTCAAGTTCAATTTTGTGATGTACTCATTTTCCAATAGACGATGTGACCTGTGACATCACATGTTTACAAAAGAGCCACAGAGCCTGGACTTCCTGCAGGCACATTTGT
>JAUELU010000002.1:9517208-9542531 GCA_032357145.1 Evasterias troschelii
GGACCGCCGCCCCCCCCCCCCCCCCCCCATTTAATTTATAAATCATCATCATCAGGCTGTATTCATTCCTTGTTGGAAGAAGCCCATCTCGAGCAATTTCCGCTCTTTCCAGTCACTTGACATTCAACTCTAGTTTGCCTTCGTTCATTATGTGGTGATTTCATCTCTCGATCTCGTTTTTTGTCCTCCTCTTCTCTTCTCCTGCCTGTCCTTGGTTGCCGTTCTGTGAGTCTCTTGGTCCATCTGGGCCCAATTTCGTGGCTCTGCTTACCGTAAGCAAAGAATCGGCACTTACGGAAGCAGGGAATTCCGCGCTTCCGTCAAGTGTATTTCACGGGTTAGCAGGGTCTTTTTGCTTGTTTTGCACGTTACTAGGCATTCTACGCTAACACAGCTAGTGCAGAAATGCGGCACTTGCTCGGTAAGTGGAGAATGGTGATCGCAAGTGAAGAATTTGGTGGTAGTAGAGCCATGAAATTGGGCCCTGTTGTCTTTTCTTATTACTAAATGCCTTGTCCATCTCCATTCTGATTTCATTGATATTTTCTCTGAAATCTTTGACCTTGTTTTTGGTTGATGTGCGCTTATCTGACTTTGTTCCACAATGATACATTGAGCATTCTCCTATCCACAGATTTCTCTGTTGCTTTCAACTTGTGTTTCTTCTCTTGGTTGTTTCCCACACTGTCTCTGCCCTGTATGACCTGGACAAAGGCCTACTGATTTTTAAGGCGTATTCTAAATGATAGCAGTATTTCCTTGTATCGGGATATTTCTTTGAACCTTACAAAACATCTCCATCCTCCCTCGATCCTTCTCGCACTTTGGTTGTGTCCATTTTCAATGTTTGGACAGACATTCAGTTACTATCAACTTTCTAATACTAGTGTCCCTCTATTGCTATTTGATGTTAACAGAATGATTGCATTACATGAATTTAAAAAGGCCTGCGCCGAAATAACTGTGCTGCTCACGCTGCGCCAGGTGACGCATTGCGCACCTGATGACGTATCGCGCGCCGAACTTGTTTTGCGCGCGCGTTTCAAAAACAAAACGTCTTCTTGTGTGCTGATGGATGACATAATTTCATCGCACTGCGATAGAGTATGTAAAATATTTGGAAATCTAACTTATAATAACTGGAAGTAGAAATGAAAAATCGTCGAGCTAAAGCTGCGTTTAGGGCCCCAATATACCCTGTGGGTGGCTACACAAAGCGAATTGACCAATACGGTGCCGTACCACCATCTGTACTTGCCGAGGAACGCCGACTTCAGAATCTCGAGAAACGCATTGAGAAGGGAAGGCGATTGCAGCTCGCTCAATGTGAGAAGAAGCAGCGAGAGGCAGCACGGCATCTGAAGGAGTTGGGTGAGGCTAAGGAGAAAGTATCAATGCCACCTATGGAGCATACTGAGTATCTATACGGAGGATGTGTCACTGTCAGGATCTTGACGGAAGATACATGTATGCCTATGGATGATGAAAAGGAATCGTATCCACAGGCTAAAGGTGGGGGAATTGTGTCATAAAGTATGGCTGGACCTAGTATTAAATACAATTGTAATTATTCAAGGTAGTGGTGGCCTACTGCAAGAAACCAAGACCTTGGTACCTTTCTACTTTCACAAAAGCATCTTAATGTTCATACCAGTCTGAAGTAGCTTGGCTATAGCTGTTTTGATTATTCCAAGTATATAGTTTGCCTTATGTCTAAGGCCTACTGGTTTCTTGGCAGTTTATTTCAATAGCCACTCTAAAAAAACAAAAGCATATAAAGCTAGGCCTTTTCTCCAGTCTTGACCTGGGTAAATCTCTCCCCACATCGAGTCTTTTTATGATATCTTATTTTTTAGAAGATAAAGATGATTCCAAGTTTAGATGATAGGCATATATGCTTGTTTTTAATGTACTTTTTGTGGCAGATTCGTGTAATGGGGGCAGTTTATACCGCCAGAAACTCCAACGACCCAACTTTGACGAAAAACACATCAGACCACCTGGTAGAGCATGTCATCGCACCCATGCAACTACGAAGCTACCAGAGCTCCTCGTTAAACCGAAACTTCCCAAAAGAAGACAACCCAGAAGTTGGGCAACTCTTAAGAAACAATTCCAGGAAAAGGTACTTCCTGCGGGTGAATTTCCACGCGTCTCAACAGGAACATCGCGAGAAACGGGCTGTTGCAGCCTTGAGGGTTCCACCAGCAGCGACAACGCCGGGATGGATGCCAGCAAAGTACATGGAGGAGAATTTGTTAATGAGATGAAAAATTGCAGATACCTTCGTGTTCCTGAACGGTATGGAATCCAACGTGATGGGTGGTGACTCAATGAAGGCAGCATAGGCCTATACAGCAAGCGTGATTGATAGGAGGAAATTGCTAAGAATGCTAAGAGTAACACAAGATTTATACCAGTCTTGGTGTGCAGTGACCTACAGCGTACCAACGTTAACAAATTAAACACAGCTTCTACGACCCTTTGCTTTTTTAGACGACACTAACTTGTCACATGAATGTTTAACAATTTTGTAGGCCTGGAGCACCGCAAGAGCCCCATTTTACACTCTCCTTTATGTATCATCATGGTCTCCAAATTTGCTGTAAATTGAAACACAAAACAAGCCATCATTCAAATGACTGTTGTCCAAAATAAAGTAATGAAGACAGTACCCTCTTGGTAAACCATATGCTGTAAACTTTTACAAACACGTAGGCCTATATAGTGTTGTTTGAACAAGAAAGTGTGAACCCAGGGCTCGATTTCATAAAGCACTTAAGGCCTACTAGATTAAACCTTAAGATGAGTTGTCAATTTTGCTAAAGTGATTTTTAGTGTGACATTACTTTGCTACGCAATTAAGGTTGGTTTGCACTTCAGATCAATCGTAGCTCTTTGTGAATTTTTTGTGTAAACTATTTATTTATAGTGTTCCAATCCAGGGATAATGACTACTGGTGGTATTAAAACTGAAATGTATATGAAAACAGCATTTTTTTTTATTAAACAGAAAAAAAATAATAATAAAAAAATTGGCAATGTTGTTTTGATCATAAATACACCCGTTGCACAACGCGAAGCGCACGTTCCCACCGCAACCTACCGCAACACAAACCTTAGCCATTTGTAAATAACAATTTGTTTTTTACTATGTCATCCCTTGTTTTTTTGTAAAGAAACCTTTCGATACGGGAAAAACGGAGTCAGATTTTTCTACGACCCCCCAAAAATCATTTAATTGCGTTGTGTGCAGACACTCGTGCGCCGCATACGCGCGCGTTTGTCGATTTTTACGCAGTTGCTCTACTGCCCTGAGAGTCAACGTACACAAGAATAAAAGAGTTCACTCACTCACTCCAAAAATGGAAGGGCGCGTGCGTGCATCATATTGTGCGGAAGTGCGTTCCGCGTTGATGTATGGCGAGCCAAAGTAAAATTAGTATAAGCAACGTCTTTGAAACAATTTAGCGATATCTCTTAATATTAAGAGATATCTTTGATTTTTTTAAAGAGATATCTCTAAATACTTAGAGATATCTCAATATTTAAAGATATCTCTAAATATTTAGAGGTATCTCTTAATCGTTGGAAAGAAAAATTATTTTTCTAAAAAAGTAATACACATTTAGGCCTATGGAACATAATTGTTGCCAATAATTTAAAGATATCTTAAAATTATGAAGAGATATCTCGAATTCTTTTACAGATATAATTAAATAATTTAAAGATATCTTAAGTTCATTTAAAGATATCTCTAAATCATAACGAGATATCTCTAAATGTTGGCATCACCGATTGCTTTAAACACACCATGTTATTGCTCACAACGATGTGATTTCATAATACATATATTGACATTGATGGTTGACTTAAAATGCAAGATTTTGCTGGCGAATGACTTAAAACTGGTTCGTTTGCAACTTCGATTAAAGGAGTGCATTCTTAGAATAATATCATTGACCTGAGTGTGCGTTACTTTCTTACTTTTTAACTTTACTGAGCCGGCCGTAACCGATTTAGAAATATCTCTAAATCATTTAGAGATATCTCTAAATTAATTAGAGATAGGCCCCTATCTTTTATTCATTTAGGCCTAGAGAGAGAAATCTTTTAATGATTTACAAAAATCTCTAAATCGTATATTATTTGGCGACTGCGTTAACCTGTTGTTAAAATGATGGGCTTCTTAGAACTTCTTAGAAATACAGTATTTGTATTGACAACATTGTGATGACTTTCACGATATGGAAGTAATTGGCATCAGCGTTTACTTGAAATGCAATACTTTACTGATAACATTGATGACAAATATTGCAAGGCATTTACGGCAGCTCCAGACTTGCAATTGTCCAGAGCATAGATTTCCACAGCCAACAACTTCTCTACTCTGCTAAAGTTTTCCCACCAACAAATGGTTTATTAACTTCACTTCTACATATAAATACTAGGCCTATACTACCCCAAGTCGCGAAAACGAAAAAACAAATAAATAAATGCAAATACAATTGGCCTATTCCTGTTGGCAAAATCATTATGTGTCTTACGGAAGCGTTGGACACCAAAGGGGATGGACACCAAAGGGACATTGGTAAAGAGGGAGAAAAGGAAGAAAGTCATAATTATGAAATACTAATTGTGTTGAGTCATAATTATAAAATAGAAGTGATCAGTATTTATTAAACTACCCTTTTTTCAAAGTCCATTAAATGCTTCTATAGCGCCGCAACTGAGACAGAGTACCAGTGCTGCATTAAAACTGCAAGACTGTTGGCGGGTACCAGTCGAGCGCCATTGCAGGGAAAAAAATTGAACGACCTCAGACGTTGCATTTTCAATCGATTTCTTTTCGGATTTTCCATGGTTAAGAAGAAAGTTTTAATCCAGAATCGGTATCAAACGAATAAGGTAAGTTTGTAGTTATTGATGGGAAGTTGAGTTATTACTGAAAATGTTTAGTTGTGAACTTGTGACAAGAAATGTAAATGTTGTCGGTTAGGTTTTTCACGAGCAGATGAGGGCGCATAATTTAAAAAGCACGAGGTGCGGACATAAACAAAGTTTCACAGACTGTGCTGACAAAACGAACCTTGGCCATAACTTGTATAGGGAGGTAAAGCAAAACATTTCTGGAAAAAGCAGAGACTTGGGGAAACATAACTATGTATCCGACCTCCACTGTGCGGTTCATCACTTTAAACAAATTATTGATTGAACTTTACCTTGAGAAAAATTGTATTGATCAGCTGGTGTTGCACAGTGGTAAACACATCCACTTATTGAACTTTCTTACACAAATTTGACGCTTTATTTTATCAAGTAAATTGAATAATAATTCTATTCCGGTACATATGTTGAGATGAATAAATCAATGAAATTACTATTCATATTATTTAATAGTAGCTTTCACTCATTTTTGTAAAATTTTCATTCGATATACCAACGATAGTTGTTAACAAACTACACAAGTCTGTAAGTGCCATTGCTAATTCATTTTCAAGAGCAATGATATAAAATGCATAAATAGTAAGAGCTCTTCTGGAAACTTAAGTAGCTGCTTCATGGGTGAAATGTATAATGTCAGATGTAAACAGCCACACTGGAAAATATAAGTAGCTGCTCTGGAAAATACGAATAGCTGCTCTAGAAAATATAGGGGCTCAAATGGTAATCGACCAACTGAGCTACTATAGCTGCTCTTGAAAATCAAAATAACTGCTTTCGGTGGTGTGTACGACTTACAGAGGATAGATCCAAGTCTGGGTTTGCTTCACAACTTTTGAATTATTGTTTGTTTTATTACAGCACATGACAGTGGATTGCTATAATAATGAATCAGTTCAGTGTGTGACAGAAAGGATACGACAGAATGGTACATGTCAATGCTACACCTATGAAGTATGTTTTTGTACCTCCATGGTTTTGGGGATTGTAAAAGCTACACATGGGTTCAAGGAATTTTGTTGTACCACGGTAGTAGATTGTGAATATTTATTGAGAGAACCTGAATTGAACTTATTGAAGCCAATATTTAATGCAAAGTCAACACCTTATTGCTGACATCAAATGTCTTTAAAAATCATATTCTCCATATAAGATTACCAAAATGTGATCAATGCCTGTATAGATGGAACTTGTACTATATAAACACCTTGCATCATATACATGTACATACACATACATTTGTGGAAATGTGACGTGTACTTTGCATAGGAATATCGCTTTTATGTTAAGTGTGCTTGAAAACAAACAAAGAATATTATATCTCAAGTTGTTTGATATTATGGAGAAAATGGGTTAATTTTCACGAAAGTTCATCTCTGGATCACGTGATCCACAAGGTCAAAGTAAAGGTCAAGAGGTCATCATACCGCGACATGTTCCTACATGAAAAATAATGGCAGATTTGCTTACACAATTTCCTTTCTAAAAACACCAATATCAAACAATTTGACCAAGTGGTTACCGATTTATGATAATTTGAATAAAGGCAGTCGCACACATTTTGACCAAAATTGTTGAGAAAGGGCATGCCACAGCGCAAAAAACGTTTAGGCCCCCTATTTGATGGAGCTAAAATTTGAAGTTTGAGCTTGTTGAGCCAAAATCACCGTATAAACCAAATTTGAGCACATTTGAAGAGGGTACCGGTTTAAAAGTCAATTTTTGGGGGGTGAATCAACACGGAATGACCCTATGGCCAGCAGTCTCCCAAGAACATCGCCATTGTCACGAGAATCGTGGAGAGAGTCAAAATGTTATCATTGCAACAAATATTTAACAACTTGTCCACAAGTCTAGCAAAACTTCAGTCTGATCTTGTAGTTTCAGTCAATAGTCAAATTCGTCGTGCAGTAGGGGCCTACATAGCCCTAATTGTAGCAATTCAGCCAACTTAACAATTGTGAACACATTATAAACATTTATGGTAAGTCACACTGCCAGAAATTTCCTTATCCATTTGCGGGGGTCTGTTTCTTCTACCTTCGTCCCTTTCTGTACGATGGAAATAGTGTATCATGGTAGATGCTTGCCTGTGCATGCTACACAATGTCTGGGTGAGTATTAGCCCTGGTAGGACGTCAGTCAGTGCAACGGAGGAGTCCAACCTGGGCTAGGTGAATATATACCTTGCTTATATATGTCTCTTGTTTTGCTGATGACTAAAAACAGAATAGATGGATTGCAATAGACGTCATTGACCACCATCTTTGATGAAAAACAAAGAAAAATTGCACACGTTTACGCAGTACCCAAGACTCTCAGCCAATGATAGCTTTCACGCGTGCACATTTCATCAAAGATGGTGGTCAATGACGTCTATTGCAATCCGTCTATAGCCCATTATGTCCCAATGTGCATGTCCCAATGCACTTGATCAGTGTGCAAAGAATCCTGAGTGAAATCTAAGTCCAAGCAACACCGGATAACTATCATGGTGCACTGGTTTTGAAATAATGCGATACACAACTATAAACCTAATATAGTTACATGTAAACTACAGTGTGGCGTCCATATTGGCAGCTTGATTTGTTTGTTTAACCGTAGGCGGTTTCCAAAGATTCATTGGGGTATACTTTTAAGATGGTATTGCCCTCACTCGAATCTTCCAAGGGATTGTGTCAACTATTTACAGGACTTTTGAAATTCTGCAAATATTGACCAATAAACTTTTAGTGCACCACCGGGTTTGACACCCAATGTGAGAACTCCCAGCCTTTGCTAATTAAATGCAACAAAATACACAAAAATGTCAGTTGCACCACACCACAAGCTAGGTTATTTTAATTTTTGGACAAATTTGCTTTGATAACTTATTTCAAAGGGTGTGTAAAGTTCTATAAGCTTGCCCGAGTATCCAGATACACTGTTTGCGCAGCGTATTGTACAAAACTCATCAAATATAATTTCATAAAGCGACATACGTATCTTCAACTCTAAATATCTCAACAAATAAGTGACTTAACACAGGGAAACACATTTTACCATGTCTATTTTCTATCTGATGAGGGAATTAAAAATTAAGGAAATTCACCTGTTTTTTGTTCTTTTCAGAATCTTCACAACTCATTAAGAGAGATATTTATGTGCAGTTATAACACAAATCTCACAAGATTGTATGCTTAGTTTCAAATCCACTAGTTAATTGGGCTGTTGTTTTGTTTAAAAGTAAAAAATCTACCAACCAGTTGTTTTCTTTTCGTTTTTAGAATGACAGTTTTTATTTTCCTAATCCAACTGTATTTTTAGAAGAGAAGAAATTAATCAAAGAAATTACATTATATTTTACAGCAGCAACCCTTGAAAAAAAGGTCAACCTCTAAACAACTGCCGCTCAACATCACAGCAACAACTACCGATGACCCAAGCAACCATCATAAACGTTCTGCCCATGATGTCACTTGAGTATTGTACCCTTGGCTAGAAGTCAAAAGAAGGTAGCTGTTTGGTCGATCGTATGGGCAACACGTCAACGGTTTACATCTAAGATGGCTGCCGGATGACGCCCATACGAAAGGCCCATTTGTTGTTGTTGTTGTTGTTGTTGAGCGAGAGGTTGTCTTCAGCCGATGCCTTCTCGGGAAACTCTGATGGTCGTCTTCCACGCATCCCGGTCCAGCATCAGCGTCCTAAGCTCAGTTGTTTCTTGCTGTGTTGCGTCCCTCTTCAGCTGGTCTACGAAAGTTAGTCTCTTCCTGCCCTTGCTCCTGTTTTCATCGGTGGGTTCCCAAAGAACTAGGGGCTCACAGCTAGCTCTGGATGGCAGACACAGTGGCCAGCCAGCTTCATCCTTCCTTCCCTTATCTTGACAGATACTCTTGGTAGGAAATCGTAGAGCCGGGAGTTGGGCATATGGTCTTCCCAGTGTACATCAAGGGCCATCCATAGCATTCTTGTGTAGACGCCGTCTAGTGCTCTTTCTTGATTGGCTGTCAGAGTCCATGTCTCGGCTCCATACAGAAGTACAGACTCAACTGTAGCAGCGAACAAATGCTCTTGATGTCATCGTTGAGACCAGCCCTCCAAACTCGCCTCATGCCATGAAGGGCCTTCCATGCCAAAGCTCTCCTCACTCTTATCTCACTCCAGTTGATCCTATGAGGACGACAAGGTATTTAAACTCTTCAATGACCTCTAGGGGAGCGCCATCTTGGGTCTTGATGGTACTGTCTACTGAGTTAATTACCATCACCTTTGTCTTCTTCGAGTTGAGCTGTAGGCCAACTCAGCTACACTGGAGCTCAACAGCAGCAAGCAGTTTTTGTGCCTGATCCACTTTGTCTGAGAGGAGACTGATGTCGTCAGCATAGCCAAGGTCTGTAATCACTACAGCTGGCACTCTCCTACTCCGGCGTCTGGCAAGCGTGAAGCCTAGCTCCTCCTCCCTTCCTTTGATAGCACACCTCATCTGGGGTGACCACTTTAGCCCACGTTTTGTTATAGCTTGCAACGATTGCCATGACTACCTTCCCTGGAACACCTTATGCTCGAATGATCTCAATGAGCTTGCCTCGGTGTACAGTGTCAAAGGCTTTCGAAGTCGATGAAGGTGATGACACACGACATGTACTTGTCCCTGACTCCTGACTTCCTCAGGGCAAGGATCTGCCCTGTTGTGGTTCTCTTTGGACGGAAACCATTCTGAGAGCTTCTCAGAAGCAGATCAAGCACAGGGCGTATGCGATTTAGAATTATACAGTTGAATGTCTTCATGACAAGTGAGGACAGACTGATCCCCCGGTAGTTATCCAGTGTAGAGAGGTCACCCGATTTGGGTTCTGGTATGATGTTAAGAGTAACCCACTCCTCAGGTAGCTCTCCCAACTCGTAGGCTTTGTTAATGAGCGCCAGAATTACGTCGTCGAGTGGGACATACTTGAGTAGCTCGTGTGTTACACCGTCTTCACCACAACTTTTCCCCGTCTTGATGCTTGACTTGGCCTTCTGGTACTCCTTCAAGGAGAAGGGACTATCAAGTATGGGCAGGTTGCTGAACACTTGGACTACTTGTGTGTCCTCATCCACTATCGCGGGCGGGTTCCCTAGCAGCTTCTTAAAATGTTTATGTCATAGCAGCACCCTCTCCTCAGCGCTTGGGGCCTTGAGCTTGGCAGCTTGGGATCTACATCTGCCAGAGATTTCATTGATCAGCTTCCAACTACTTGCATGCTGCTGGGCTTCATGCGTGTTCTCGACCCCTTCTATCTTCTGCTCCAGCTCCTCTCTCTCGATAGTGGCGTAGATGCTGTACAGTTCCTGCTTCTCCAGCTTGTACTTATCCCGTAGGAGCTGAGAATCTCTCTCTCTCTCTAGTGTAGGCATGATGTGCCTCAAGCATCCTCTGCCTTGCAATGTGAACTCTTGGGTCGTTGCAGCTCTCCTTCTTTTTCTTTTTCTTGACTTGCTTCAGACAGACTTCTGCAGCATCATGGTTCGCAGACACAAAGTGCTTGTACAGATCTGAGAGATCGTCCTCGTCACTTTGTAGCACCTGGTACCTGTTCTTGACTTCAACAGCATAGCGAGTCTGTAGCTCCTTGTTTACTGCTAGCTCGCCCCACTCGTACTTGGGCTTCCCAGCTACACGTTTCTTTGTTGCTCTCAAGCTGAGTTGCACTGTCGCTGTTACCACCCTGTGATTCGAGTACAGGGACCCGAAGGAGCTGTAGGCTTCACAGTTGTTGACACTTTTCCTCCACTTCCTACACACAAGTACATAGTCCAGCTGGTGAGTCGTGTTCTGGGGTGACCTCCATGGCCACATCTTGCCTCTCCTTTTCTGGAACAGTGTGTTGGCTGCTAAAAGCTGGTGCTCCTCCATGACTTCGAGAAGGCGCCTACCATTGTCATTGGTCTCTGGACTGGCTGTGAACAATGCATCGTCAGGGCCTAGCTTGGCATTTAAGTCTCCAAGAACAGCCAGGAAGTCGTGTTAAGCGACTGACTCAAGTTCTTTTTCCAAGTTGCTGTAGAAGTTGATCTTGTTCTCATCAGCGTCACCCTCTGTTGGTGCGTACGCTACGATGACGGTCAATGCTGAATTACCCTGGAATGATGCCTTGATAATCCTCTTAGACACTCGCTCAACAGCCAACAGAAGTTTCTGTGCAGTCGTTCCGTGCACGATATCCACTCCACCAGTTGCTGCACTGCTCGAATTGCGCCATGCTGATGCAGTGTAAAGTGTCTGCCCCATTTCAGTCTTAATGGTGTTAATCTTCTGCTTTCTCCCTTCCTTGTGGACGAGTCTATGCTCTTGCCAGCCACAGACTTCAATCCCCCATTTCTTTACATTCCAAGCGAGCTCCTCAGCCTCCCCCTTCATCCACCACCTGCATCCAGAGATGAGTTGAGTGTTCTGATGTTGAATGTTGCAAGCCTGAAAGGTCGTTTACACTTCAAGATTTTGGCAGCTGCTTCCCGTCGTCCTTCCAGTGGTACCCTTCCACAGGGTGGGTTTGGGGAAACAACTTCATCATCAGGCATTTCCTGTTGACGGGTCGTAGCTGCCGAGCTGGTGGAGCCGATTTCACAAAACGCTAGGATTAATCCTATCTCGAGTTCTTAAGACTAAGTCCTATCTCTTGGCATTGCCTAGGACTAGTCCTAAGTTAGGAAGAGTTTGGTGAAACCGACGGCTGGGGACTCCGGCCCCTGGAAGTATATGATTTGTGTTTCTTGCTCCCATCATTGTTTCCTTTCTTGGCTGAGTACTCAGGCTGGGACACCATCCCTCTGACCTGAGGGTTTTGTGGTCAGAGACTTCCTTCTCCTAGGCAGATTGCCGACCTAGGCTAACGAGTTCTACCTACCCGGGTTTGTGATCAGAGTTTTCCTTCTCCTAGGTGGGCTGCTCTCCAAGGCTAACGAGCCCCACCTGCCCATTGCCTGCTAGGAACAAAGGTAAATACTATTATGTATATTATTAAATATATAGAACAGTCTTTGCTATCTTTGTATACTTTTTATTAGAAACAGTACAATAGCATTTTATCGGGAATGTGAGGCAAAGTTTCAGCCCCTGTGTATTTTATGTTAAAATCAAGACACAATGGTGATATTATTTGCAAAAATACTGGTACTTCAAACCAAGACAGCATACTATCACAAAAGCTTTTCACTGTCAATCCTTATTGCAGTGTTGATGTTATCTTAGGCTATAGACCATCACACAATTACACCATAACCCTAGCCCACTTAAAAACACAGTCTAGCTCAAACAGGCGTGATCTCAAATAGTTGTCAGAAGGCCAAGCATATAAAAAGAGCTTTGAGCAAAATCATTTCTGTAGAAGTTCCTTTAGAAATTGTTAAGTTATAAACTGTTATTTCACAATAAGTTTTTTGATCCACTTGCATCATAAGAATCACTTAAATACAGTTTAAATCATACACAAAACATGCCAAATGTTGTGAAACCATGAACAAATTGGGAAAAAAGAAGAGTAACATAACTTATCAACAGGAAGCCGTTTTAGACTAGAGATTATATAGTGTATTGCTCATAATGTGAGAAATTATTTTGTAATTTTCAGGCATACACCTTAAAGTGAGTATCCACCTCGACCACACTGCAAGCCAACATCACAGCTACAGCCTCATGATGACTCAGGCAAACACTAGATAGAGAGGTAAATACAGGAGCCTTGTATTATTGATGGTTTCTTATGGTGTGGAAAATCTTTTGTTTTAAAGATAAGGAGGAACCTTCCTGTAGACTGTGTTTTGATCATGAAGGTACATTAACATTGGAAATTTCAGTCAAAGCTGCACCCCTTGGTAATTAATCTTAAAAATTGAGATGAATTATAACCTCAGTATTACTAAATTGCCAGCACTTTACAGTTACTCTGTCAGGATCATGATAAGGACAGTATTGTAATGTTAAGAGAAAGTTCAGCTTGTGGGTTTCAATCTTTGAATCAAGATATACACTAGTGGTAATATTTGCAAAACTGCTGTTACTTTAAAACATTTAATGCTGTTGTGATAAAAACAGGACTAAGAAACCCAAGTCTACAAAACTGGTCACTGTCAATCCCTATTGCAGTGTTGATGGGTTCTTAGGTTGTAGAAAGTCATGTTGGTTAGTGTTACACAGTTCTACCAAAAGGTGTGCCCAGTTAATTACACAGTTTAGCTCCAACAACTTTTGCAAGGTCATAGGAAAAGGTAATAGCAAGTTTGTTCATGTTTTTGGGGGAGACATTTTTAAGTTTTAAACTTTATTTCACATGGAGTTTTGTCAAAACCCATAGTCTCAAAACATATGTCCAAAGAATCACTTGAACATGCCAGCTGTAGAGCTGCAAGTAGCAACAAAAACACCAACAAACCCAAAACCAGTCATACACAAAATGTGTGCCCATGTCATGTAGTGACTTGCCTACAGTGTACCAAACGTATAGAGTCTATTTATTGTGTGACATAAACCAATAATTCTGAAATAACTAAAAGTTACTTGGATGAAATGATTATGTGCTCATGTTAAGGAAATGAGACATGCGGCCATTACTCACTTGAGACCATAGACTTAGATTTAAACAATCATTTTCTGGGAACATCACTGATTTCAAACCGATTTCAGATTTAAAAATCAACAGTGTTTTGCTTAAAAAATAAAGAGTTTTAAGATGTATACAATATACAATCAATTACAGTTTTGCTAAGAGAAAGAACATACACAAAATTGGCTGTTATTACTGTTTAAACAAATACAATCTAAAATACATAGGGCTTGATAACTCAGTTGGTAGAGCGCCGGCATGTTAATCCAGAGACCGTTGGTTCAAATCTCCCTCTAGTAAATTTTTCTTTGTTCAACCCAGAATCATTTAAATTAACCTAGTCAGTTTCCTATGAGGTTTTTTATTTCATTGTCTGAAATAAAAAGTTGCAAACCCTTAAGGTGTTCCCATGGCTGCTGCTTCCCAGGTTGAATCATAAACTTGGGTGTGATCCCTGGCTAAATGGCAGTTGACTGGCACCTCCTAACAAAGATATTGACAAAACTGGGAGACCACCAACATAGGGCTAGATAGCTCAGTTGGTACAGCACTGGCACGTTAATCCGGAGATCATTGGTTTAAATCCTGCTTTAGTACAAATAAAATTGCCAACCCCAAATCAACAAAAAATCAAATTAAGTTATAAAACTATGTTATCTTTTACATGAATGCACCTCAAACCAAGAGTATGCCTCAATACACTGCAAGCCAACATCACAGCCACAACATCATGATGACTCAGGCAAACAAGAAGATGTCCAATAAAGGAGATGCACTCTCCAGTAAAAGGTAAGTTCCTCAATAATGAAAGAACTAGTTTGATTCTGAGGACTCACTGATAATCAAGTTCATACCACTACCAATCTTCAAGAGAACTGTCTGAGGCAGTTGACGTACCTGTCAAATCACTACCAATCAAAATAATCCTGATATGCACAAGTTCCTATTTGCTTTTATCAATGTTAGTTTTTGTAGGAATGCTTACAATATGCCAAGAGATTTACACGTCAACAAGTAAAAGCCAAGAGCTGCACTCTTCAGCGAAAGGTAAATTTAAATCAAAACTGGAAAAAAACACCCTTTGAGCTTTTGGTTATTTAAATATTGTGTGCCACTTGGTAGATAAGTTTGATTCTTAGGACTCACTGCCAATACAGTTCATACCAACACCAATCCTCAAGACTGTTTTAGGCATTTGTCATCCCCTCAAATCACTGTTGCTTATTTTGATTGCAGCAATTAAAATAGTCCTTCATGTGTGGACTGGTCTTGGGTTCCCAAAGTAGCCTTATGCTTTTTGAACTTAGGCCAAACAACAATGTCATTATGACTACAACAAAAGAAACGGAACAACAAATATCATCTCCAAACTTTGTGTGTGGATTGGTCTTAGGGTCCCCCAAAACAATGATTTTTTGTGTACTTGGACGCTTATTGCAAAACACACCGAACCTAGGGCTTTACTTCCCATCCGAAGAAAGAAACGATAAAAGCTTGTCTCTCGTTCAAGGACACAAGTGTCGAGACCAGAACTCTGAACCCATACTCTGCTGATCAGAAACACAAAAGCTTGAGTATGGTGTGCTTAACCGCTCAGTCATGACACGTCATCGTGTTTTTTAAACTAGTTGTTTTGGGTTGGAAGTATACAAAACTCCTAAGGTAACTTGTCTAAATCAACTTGTTTAAAGGCACTGTACACGTTTGGTAATTACTCAAAATACATATATTGGCATAAAAACTTACTTGGTAATGAGCAACGGAGAGCTGTTGATAGTATAAAACATTGTGGGAAACCACTCCCTCTGAAGTAACGTAGCTTTTGAGAAAGAGGTAATTTCTCACTAAAATAATAAAAGACCAGGTTTTATTCCTATCTGAAAGCACACTAATTTGTACAACAAGGGTGTTTCTTTCATCATTTTCTTGCAACTTCAATGACCAATTGAGCCCAAATTTTCACAGGCTTGTTACTTTATGCATTATGTTGGGATACACCAAGTGAGAATACTGGTCTTTGACAGTTACCAAACGTGTTCAGTGCCTTTAACTATGGATAATGTTTGAAAATAAATTGTGCTTTATGTTTGTGTGCAGAAAGGCTTACCATCTTCAAAGTGATCTACCCTCAACAAGTAGATAACAATTTAAGATGTCCAAGAGCGGCCTACATAATAAAAGAACTGCTCTCTCCAGTAAAAGGTAAATTCCCGTTAAGAGTAAATTAATGTTGTTTTAAGCAATTTGTTTATGGCATTCTGAATTAAAATTGTCTGAACGGTATTCAAGTTTTAACTGTTTGGCCCCTTAAAATTTTGATTAAAAAGCCAAGGTTGAAGTCCCAAGCAGGGTAAATAAAATTGTTTTCAACTTATTTCAGCAAGTAGATCTGTACAGTGAATCTCAACAATGGGTTGTTGTTAAATTCACAAATACCTGTGGGAATTGACAGCAATCTTCATAACCCTTTTTTAAAGTAGTTTTAGGCAAAACAAAGCTTCTGATTTAGATAACAAATTAATTGATAATTATTGGACTGAGGTCCTTACCTGAAAGATTGAATGTCTGTATCATACATGCAAGCATGCAATATCTTGTCATGCTCAAATGCTCAACTGAAGTACCTCAGTTCAAGCGTGCCAATGTTTCATGCATGCATTGAGGTACCACTACCTCATGCAAGCTTTAAACAATGTCTGTAAAAACATTAGATGTTTTGGCTCTTATCTGAAAAAATTGCAGAGTTTATACTTTGTTTACAATTTTGGTGGAAAACAACAAAGAAGTTTGGCCTTGAATTTTAAGAGCATTCGAGGTCTGAAGTTAAATTGTATTTAAATACTCATTTGCTCACTTAATTTTGTATTAATTAATTTATTCTAATTACTTTTATCACTTTTGGGGGGGAAGTGAATAGAGAGTTTCAGAGGAATAAAAGGGTTACAAAATTACATTTATTTATGGATTTTGCCCATAGTCAAGGGAAATTTTCATTTTTTCTCACATGACTTTTTGTGGGAAATCGGTTTGTTGCAAAAAACTCCTCTTGTGTGTTTGTTGGGAATTTATGTTGTATATTTTCGTTCGCCATCAGAAATGAATCAAGAGATACATAGCCTACTTGTCGTTTTTAAAGATTCAAACATTTTGTTTTACCAAGCTTTGCTGCTTTGCTGGGCCAACTATGTTTAATTTTTCTTAGAAGTAGGGGTTACTGTTGTTAACTGGGTGTCCTCTGGATTTTATTGTTTGAAATTTTTTTGTTTTTCAGGTTATTCTAGACCATCATTGTTTGTCTTGTAAAGGTCTTTTAATTGTTTTCAAACACTGATCACTAAATTTTGTATGGGCTTGAATACCACGAATTGTATAATTTTGTCATTAAACGTGTCATATTTTTGGGTATAGGCCTAAACCTGATCTTTCACTTTTAAAATAAAATTTAAAAAACTTGTTTATGAAGTGTGAGTATTAATATCAAAGTGATATGGTTTAATGATTATTTTAGCAAATGATAAATTGTTATGTTTTCTTGTGCAGTGAAGGCACCTTGTTCTTTTTGCCAACCACTTACTGGCTAAACTCAAATGTGTAAGGTGTTAAATTACTGATACATAAATTAAAATTAAAATAAAAAAAATGATGGTGTGGTCTTTTTATTAGTTGTCTTACAACTTATGATTTGTTATTTTATTTTTACATTAAAAAACTCATTTCGCCCAAAGTTTGATGCAAAACTAAATACTGGCCGTGCAACACACTCAGGCGGCCGGGCACTGTTGTCCTTGTACAGCGAATATGGGTTTTTATTATGTCTCGGGGGGGCCTGATTTTAATTTCAAAAAGTAAGTAAGTTGAAATATCGGGTTCGGTTATTCAGAAATGTTGTGCTCATGTATGCTGAAGTGCGCCCTCTAAGTCTGATGTTCACCTCTTTATTATAACGGCGGATTTACAGTTATGGGCCTACTCGAGCACTTTGGCCGAAAAAAAAAACCATCTGAAGAATTCTAGTGCCCTTTGTAAGCACCCTTTGTTTTCTTTTCTTTTGAAGAATGTGCGTCGTTGGCTTTGTTAGTCGTGATCTTTTGTCCAATTGCGTGGAGATTTTCTTTAAAGGACGACCACTGGCGCCTTATTTAAGTATTCGAAGATTGACTTCTATGCTGTACAACATGGCCGCCGCTGTCGATGTCTTCGCCGATGCTTTGCCGTTTTTGGTGTTTGAATTTCTCCATTTCAGCAGACTCAATGCGGGCCAAATTTCTTCGTCAAGGACACAGGTTAGTTGAATGTCCACATATTATGAATGCTATCAAAATATTCGTCAACGATCTTTGAAAAAAATATCTTTTTTGACGCACTATTTTTTCTGATGTTTGTTTGGTTTTTTGTTTGTTTCTACAATCACCAGAAAAGAAACTGAAACATACACTCTTCGTGTCATTTCTTGCTCTCTTTCCTTCGTCATTTTGTATGAATGTTTACGTAGAAACCTGTTTGTATAGTACTAGTAGTACAGTAAAGACCGGTGGTGAATACGTTAATTTTAGCCTACGTTGAAATGGAGAGAATTTCGATCAGAAGTTGTTATTTTTTGTGGGTGGGGTTAGTCGAATGAACTAAAACCCCTTTAAATAAAACCAGTTCAAGTTCACATTAACTTTTTTGACTAACTTGTATGCGTGCAACTTTCATGTCATTTGAATTGGCCCTGACACATGTAAACAAAACGGGGAGGGTGGCTTTGGAGGGTTGCTTTGGAGTATTACTTATTTTGCAATTGGAGTCATGTTTGAGGGAATGGATTAGTTGGTTAAAAACTGCAAAATTTGGGTTGAATCATTATTATTACCTTTTTTAATTGTTTATCTAAACATGTCATTAAAATTTTGTTAATATTTTATTTATTTTATATGTAACAAAGCAGAGGCTTATGATATGCCATTGATTTATGTGCTAAATACAGTTTTAAGGTGACTCAATAGGTTATTATTTGAACGAGTGGGCCAAAAGTGATTAATCACCGAGACATGAAGTCAAAGTTCAATGGCAAACATTTTCACATAATCATAATGGGTTTTGGTTTTTTTTTTTTTCCTACAACACAAATTTTTAAATTTTTTAATAATACTTGCACTCTTTGCCTATTTTTCACCATAAAAGCATTTGTCTAAATTAATGGAATCTTGTGTCGCCTTCTACATTAATCGGTATAACAAAATTATTTGAAAAGTTGAAATTATAAAGAGCTTGACAAATTAAAATAATAGACATATTTGTTGTGAGGAATTATGCTAATTGAGCACAGTTAGTAGGCATACATTAGCAATTCACATTGGGTTTGATCAAAACTTCGTTTGCAATCTGCTACTATAACTGTTGACATTGTTTTGGAATGTATAAAAAGGTGCTATGGTTGTGTTTCTTTTAGTTTTAGTTTATTTTTTTGTTTGAAACAAAAACCAATGCAGCGCTGTAAGCCTAGCCAATGTTGCCTTCTCCGATTGTTTGATTATATATTTTTTCCATTGGTATTGAAACAGTGAGTGGCCTCACACTCCAACAAACCTAGCATCGGATTGGCCAGATATTTATGAACAATTAGTGCCTGAACCTTTACTGAAACTTTGTTTTGTTTTAAACTGTTTTGTACACATACTAATTTGTTAGATGTGCAATGAATGGATGTGTGTAGAAAATGTTGCATAAAGTTTAGGAGAGAGGAACATTTAGCATGATTAACTGTAGTACTGCACCCAAATTGTGCATACCTTGCCAAGTAAGTAAAAGGTATTAGGCTATCCAAATACTTTGATAAATTTTCTTATTGAAAACACATTACGTTGAATTCTGAAACTTACTGTTCACATGACAATTTATTGGTACATAGGACTAAGAAGGTAGGGCCAGTTCTAGCCCCATAAATAGTGCCAGTCCACTTTGTTTCCCTTTGCTTGATCTGAGGCTAAAACGCCACCCTGTAATCATTTTGACATTAATCGGTTTTTGGTTTTTTTTTTTAACCATTGAATTATTTATTTAGCATCGGTTGTTGTATTCTTCAGTTTTTATACTTTTTTCATAAAGGCCTAATTATGTGAAAAAATTTACTATAACCTGAATCAAAACTCATGTACACGTAGAAAGAACTTTAATGACAAAACGTGCTGGACGGACGAAGAAATGGAAATAAATTTACAAAATGTTTTATCTCTTTTTAAAATTATAATTTATGATTATTAATATTTTATATCTTGCATATCCGAGCTTGCAATCACTTAGGCTATAAGGAATTTACGATATTTCTCCCAAAACAAACTAATTTACCACACTCCCAAATATTTCTGCAGGCAGTTTGTGATTTCAAAGTCTTCAAGCCTCACTTTGGTTTTTACTTTATCTCAAAGACATTGTTTTCAAATTGTTTTCAACTTCCAAAATTTGTGCAGGTGTAAAAATTTTGATACTCACTTGCTGCATTAACACTGTGTAATAATCTTTTTAAAGCATTTGATAAGAATCGTACTCTGTGCCTTTTCTTCGCTGAAAGTTCCTACAAAAAGGAGAATGAATGCATTCGTTCAAAATTAATATAGGCCTACTCTCTGTTGCTGCGATTCGACCCATTAACTGATTTCAAGTGTTGACTTTCTTGTTGTTTGAAAATTTAAACTTACAAAGTGCTTGACTAAATTGAAATAGTAGACCTTATTGAGGAACTAAGCCAAGCAAGCAATTCACATTGGAAAGTGTTGGGTTTGATCAAATAAACATTTGCAATGATTTGAATAATGAAACTGCTACTAGCTCTTGACATTATTCTTTTCCATCAATGTCTCATTATGAAGGTTCAACTTCCTTGACTTTGGGGAAAACTAGCTTTTATTTTATTTAAACTTTTTCTGCCAAATTAGTCAAAATTGGGCAATGCATCTAGTTTCCTTGTACTGTATTAAGCAAAATTGTACATGCGTGTAGTTTTGGCTCGCCTTTGGTAAACAACCAGCGGCGTAACTAAGGTAAATTTTTAGGGGGGCACAAGGGAGGGCACAATTTTTTCTAAGGCAAATTAACTATAGATTTCTTCGCACTTTTTAAAAACTGGGTATTAATCTACGCAATGGCGGGTTCCAAACAGCCTCTCAATTAAACCAAAGGGAATATGGTCAAATTGCAAAATGATGTTTCTAGGCTCTTTTTCAGCACTTCGTTTGTGATTCCTAATAAATATTTTTGTTACTACTTATTTAAGCAAGCATCTTCAGATGGATCAATGTTTAAAAATATGTTGATGGGAGATGTAAAATACTTTTTAGGAGTTAAATACATGGTGTCAGATCCTGCGCATTTTAGCAGAACTAAAGAAGACAACATCTACTCATTTTAGCAGAAGCAAATTTATAGACAACATAAAGTTATTTATAAAGACTGCATAATTTATTTTTTTATTTTTATTTTAAATTTTTTCTCTCTTCTTTTTCACACATCTAGAACCATGCAGGTACTGTTTGAATGTGTAGAAATAACTCATAACTGTTAACGAGGGATTGCAAGACCAGAGTCTTTATTATGGAGACTTCTGTATTTGAGGACTGGCACTAGTATTTATTTATTACACACTTGGGGCCATGCACAGTAGGCCTAATTAATGTTAAAAATTCCATACGCCCCCCCCCCCTCAATTTAGTTTTTTACATATTGACAACCTATTTAATATATCCTATACACTGAGAACAAAGTAATATCTCAAATGAAGCAGATGTTGTAGACCAATGTTCTCCCAGATACTTATGATAAATGCAACGGCACCCAGCACGCCGTGTAGCTTCTTGTGACACTACCATACCGTATTTAACGTAGCAGACTGTGGCATAATGGGGCCGGTGCGGCAATGAGTCATCATACAATTTGCAATTGTGATTTACCAGACTCTGAAAACGTTGGTAAAAATAACAACTGTCCATCGCAAAGGTACAACAAATATGTGTAAATAGAAGAATAGTTTGAAACATTGAGTTATACGCCACCAGTGCTCCATAAAAGTTTAGAAAACTGAACATTTTATATTCTGGTAATTATTATAGTCTCAAAGGTTCAGATTTCAAATGGTGGGCACCCGTGGGGCACTGACATCAATTGGTGGGGGGGGCACGTGCCCCCCTTAGTTATGCCACTGTAAACAACTCAAAACATAAGTAACCCTAATTAAAACTTGTACACTAAATGCTTGTTTTACTTCTTCTTTCATGTGCCACAGACCTGAGTGCATTTGATGGATCCAACCTTTCCAGATTTTGTGTTGTTTTCCTGTGGTTTCTGCATCTTCAAAGAGCGGACTTTTATCTGAAGACGCATCTTAATCAAGTTTTTGGTAAGTAAACCTCAATCATTTATACTCCCACATGTGTTTGCAGGCCTGATATTTTGTAATTGTCAGGGCAAGGCAGTTTGTTCCTAGTAAAGGGTACCTCAGTGTAGAAGTATCAGACCTGTGTTGGGTTAAACTTAGTGCAACGTGGGAAAGTGTTCTGTTTGCCATCGGTCAGAGTTCTGGTGAGTCACTTTGATTGAGTTTGAGCAATCTGAAGTTGCTTGATTGAAGTCTAAGTTTTAGTCATGACTCAATGAATTTGTTCAAATCCACTAGGGTCTGAGTTCTGAGCTTGAGTCTTACAACATTGCCACTGGTCAATTAAAAATTTGTGTACGATAACACAATTTACATGTATGTTTTTTTTAATGAACATAAAAATAATTTTATATAATTTTTTCTCATAGCCTAACTTAAAGATAGTTTCTTTGTTGGAAATACCGCCATGTACATGAGAATTCTGCCATTTGCATGAGAATTGGCTACCAACATGTAATTTTTTAATCCAATTTGCCAGATGGACATCAGTTCAAATAATTACTTTTAAGTTTTCAGAAAACCCTGACAATGTAAACTGTGTTCATCTTTAAAATCTGTGACTGTCCAAGTTAATGACATTTTCATGCTCACGGGGCTCAAATGTTTTTGTGACACCTACAAAGACAGCAGGGTAAGTAGGTGGTCTTAAGTTTACTAGCCCAATGATAAATTCAATGGCCATGGCCAGTTCGTCTCAGTATAATTATCAAGAACCAGGCCTAGTTTAAAACCTCTTCACCACACATTGATTCCCTTATTGCAAATGTGTGTTTTCAACATGAAGGCTCACTCACTATCAAGTTCATACAGTACCAATCCTTCAGAGTTCTGAAGACTTTTCATCAAAGACAAGGAAATTGCTCTTGAAGACACCCCAGTTCACTGATTTCTTATTTCGACTGCCACGCATTATTTTTGTAATAATTTCAATCCATCTGAGTATGTTACTGTTCATTATTTTTTAGAAATATTGTAAGGTATCTTTTCATTGTCACTACATTAAAATACAACATTATTTTTATGTTGTTATTGGTTCACTGCCTCTTAATCCTCAATGTCATAGTATTTGAACTTTTGATCTTTTTAATTTTTATTTGCATGTACACTGGCAGAGTGTGGGAGCTTGGAGTCTAGCACAGCTTATCCAACAGAAACTGCAACCACCCCAAAAAGTAGACCATGCATCACCAGGGTGCTCTGTACCTGTGCCCTGGAGCTCTGTGTCCACTAGACTTGGACTGGTCAGCTTGTATTTTCATTGTGGGCAAATATCTGAAATATTGCTGTATATTTTTGATTTGCACATTTTCAATTAACATGCACTTATTAATCATGGATAATAACTTATCACTTGTCCTTGCCTTTGCTTTATTACTTGCACCGTAACTCTGACTGACATTAACAATCTAATACAAACACAACCTCTTTCATTCTCAACTTTTATCTTTCATCCACGCCACTCAATAATCACTGCACAGTGCACCCCTTAAGCACTCTCTTCACATAACCCCAAAACACAACATTATATTGTATGTAATTTTGAATTGAATTTGATTTGTGTCGATTTGTTTTGCTCTTTATTTTGCTATGGTGACATGCTGTATCATCTACATGATGAGCGAGGGCCAAGATGACACCAGAGAACAGTTCCAGTCTCCTTGGTGGGTTTAAAGACTCTGATGCTGTCTGAGGATACTACTGAGTTGACAGTCTGATCAGGTAAAGTTATTCACACCTAAGTATTTAGATAACATGCGCTATATAAATACAATCTCGGCCGAGCGGTTAAGAGCAACTGACTCAAGCTGTGGTATTTTTGATCAGCAGAGAGTGGGTTTGAGTCCAAGTCTTGAGCAAGACACTTGTCCTTAAGCAAGTCACTTGTCCTTTAGGAAAACTGATCGGTACCATGTTTTGTTACCCATCAAACTTTTATCAATGTATATTTGCAGATGGTTGTGACAAATCCCCTGGATGCATTTTGCTGTTGTCGACATGAAGGACATTGATAGAGGTGTGTGAATGACATCTATTCTCTTTCAGGATTTTTTAGGCTTGGCATCATAACCTCAAGCTTAGAAACACATGGATAGAAAATTTTACTCCCAGGATACATCAATAATGTTTTGATGACCACACACAAACACATTTTTTAGATACAGATTGGTTTCTATTAGTTAAGAATTGTGAAGATTTGAATATGATATTTGTTTTTCCTCCTGTGAAGTTGCAATAGATATTAAGTACAAAATAAATGTTATAACCTCATCTCTCTGAATTCCATATTTAATTCAGAATCTTCCCGTTAGTTCTATTTTTTTATTATTCAGTTTGGATGTTGGTTTGATGACTGTGACTGCGGAACTTACCAAACCATCTGACTGAGTTGCTGGGATTGGCCTGACACTGCATTCAGATTTGCTTTCTACTACCACAGGTAGATTTTGTTCCTGTTATCTCATCCTTTTTTATGAATGTCTGTAAATTCTTTCTGTTCCACTTTTGTTTTCTATCGAATGTTTTAGTTTATGAGGAATGTATGCCCTTTGGAAGGCTTCATTCAAAGCGTTGTTCTGAAGGCGATGATCGTAATTTTTTATGATAATTGTTTGATTTTTTACTGGTGTCATAACAACTTAACAGGTCATCATAAAAATTGCTTTTTTGTAGTATTCCACTGTCAACCTGGACCATGAAGACTGAGTGACATCATAGTTTGAGGAAATTGACATCATGAGGAGACTGGCGTCATGGCATGAGGAGACCGGCATCCAAGTGCTTACATCTACCACCAGGTTCATTAACAGAGTTTGAAGGTGGGTTTTCTTCTCTGGAGTTGAACATAGTGGAATATAGTTGACATTGACACACAACTTTAAGTTGCGTTTGTAGTCACACCCAAACAACTTTAAATTTGGCTGTGGAGTAAGACAGGGATGTAAGAAAATATGAATGTCGGAGAAAGGAAAACTATTCGGTACCATGTTTTGTTACCCATCAAACTTTTATCAATGTATATTTGCAGATGGTTGTGACAAATCCCCTGGATGCATTTTGCTGTTGTCGACATGAAGGACATTGATAGAGGTGTGTGAATGACATCTATTCTCTTTCATAATTTTTTAGGCTTGGCATCATAACCTCAAGCTCATAAAACACATGTAAAATTGTTTCATCCTGGGAGAAAAACTTTCTATCCATCTGGTTACTTCATCAATAATGTTTTGATGACCACACACAGACACATTTTTTTAGATACAGATTGGTTTCTATTAGTTAAGAATTGTGAAGATTTGAATACGATATTTGTTTTTCCTCCTGTGAAGTTGCAATAGATATTAAGTACAAAATAAATGTTAAAAACTCATCCCTCCCAATTCCATATTTAATTCAGAATCTTCC
>JAUELU010000002.1:9562396-9572995 GCA_032357145.1 Evasterias troschelii
TTGTGCGGAATCTGGTAGGCACGACAAACACCAGCCAGTAAATTAAGAGTACTAAATGTTCTTAATAGTCACTGAAATTCATTAACTAAAATAAAAACTCACTGACAGTGCATTCTATTTTGTGATGGCATAACACTTTTTTGTACCTAGATTTTGGAAACTTCTCTTCACCATGATTATGACACGATTATTAAATAAATCGAACCTGTGAAAATTTCATGTCCATGCGTGAAAAATAATCCCCAAAAGGAATACACAATCTGAGAAACGTTTCTGACAGAAATGTTTCTCAGATTGGGACATAAAAACTTACATCTTTTGTCATAACCACATTTCTTTGAAGTGAAATGTTTCTCAAAATGCTTTAAACTATCAAAAGCTGCTGTAGGCTTCTATAACCAATATTTTTTTTATTGCTATTGATTTTAAGAGTGCTTACTAGTGGAGTAATTTAATAGTGGAGTTATTTAATAGAGGAAATTACTCCAAAAATTAATGACCATAAAAACTTACTTGGTAATAAGCACTGCAGCTGCTCATAATATAAAACATTTTGAGAAACAAATCCCTTTTAAGCAATGTGGTTTCAGAGAGAAGGATTCAAAAACATTTCAATCTGAGTAAAGATTCTGCATGAAACGTTTCTCAGACTGTGTATTCCATTTACAGATTAATCTTCCTGCATGGACATAACCGCTGCAGATTTTCTGCGATATGCCGAAAACGCTACCACCCTTAAAGAAAAAAAACTTCCCAGGTTAGTTTTGTTGTATTACGTCTTAAAACGGTTTAAAACAATAGAACGTTTCCAAAATACAAAGGTATACATAAAGGATGCGTCTATGTGTAAATTATGGACATATTCTGTATTGAAAGAGTCACTGGGCATTCAGTTGTCAACAAAAAGTCCGGCAAACCTCATCCTTAAACAACACCTGGCCCAATTTCATGGTACTGGTGACTGTTAACAAAAAAAGTCTGCAATGACTAAAGCATAAAAATCAGAGTTTTTGTGTGAGTGTACTTCACATTTCTAAAGCATTCTCTTACTTTTGTTCAGAGTTCAGGGCTAACTCTGTAACTGGAAAAAAAAATAAGCATCACAGCCATGAAAACATGCTCAGCTTCAGCAGAAAATAATTCACACACCCTATACATAAAACCAGTTCATTCTGCTAAGCAAATATTAGCACAGACTAGAGAACTACTCAGAAATACATGTAGCTTGCAATAAATGGTAACAACTGTTTGCATGCATCTTAACTGGTGTCCCTTTTCCTGCTTATAGATTAGCTTGTTTGTTCTTAGCAAAACACTTTCAAAGTTGTCTTTGTTTATTTCATAAAAAACACACTGGTTTTCACTGGAGAGAGCAACTGACCTGTAACTCAAGTTCAATCAAAGATTTCTCAACTGTGAAAATATGGTCAGGGCTAGTTTCAATTGTAAAATCCACAGCTGACCTTCGAAAGGTCAACCATCACATCACATGATTGTGAGGCATCAATAGAGTCTGGTACTGCATGGGACTGTGAGCGGGGACGTACACAGCAAGTTTGAGTCTCACATGATAATTGTTAAAAACCATGCAGGTTTGGAATAAAAAAAATGTTCAGCAAAAATAGCAGCCAATTGAAAACGATTGTGCCTGACTAAGAAAGAAACACTACAAGTTACTCACAAACCAACCACGATGAAAAACACTGCATTTTTCTTTGAAAACAAAAATCATTATTTGATATATCTCACTATAGGCTATCAACTTCCATATGTTGCTAAGAAGTTAGTTTGGGAAAAAATGTTATGTAGTCACAGAAATTATCATGGCTATCAAGTTTTATTTCTGTCAAATAACTCCAAGTACTGCAATGAATAATAAAAATAAAAAATGCAGCTTTACTGGGTGATCACATTAGCATAAAATGTCCAAGTCTCTGATTTGGTAAATTTAATTATTGAGAGTACAAAATATTAAGGAGTTAAAGTGTTGTATTTTACCTGATGTCTGTAATTGTACCAGCCAGAGGATCCAGCCACTAGTAAAGCCCAGTGAATAGGTTCATGATCATTCAAAGGAACAGCCCTGATGCTGTACACCAATGACATCAGCCCAAGCAGCAAGACCTTCATCCTTTGGTTTAGCCTCCCTCCTCGGATAATGAAATGATCTGGAAAAGAAACAAATCTAAATGTGGTAATACACTTTTGAAAAATGTATTCTTTTAAAAAGTTTTGTTTTCATAAATCTTTTTGCCCTGCTCTTGTTTGATGTTATTTGTCTTATCATACCTTTGATCTTACCAAATTACCCCCCCCCAAAAAAAAAAAAATAATTACTTTTTTACTTGAAATTATGCAAAAGTTAATGAATTGTGAATGGTTCTGTGATCTTTTGAAAGATTTTTTCAAAACTTATTTTCTAGGGAGTTTGATAATAAGAAAAAAGGGGGAAAATAAAATAAAATTGCCATTATAATGGACAAATAATCACCAATCTAAGTATAGTTATCTTTATTCGAAGAGATACAGATCAGATCATTAGATAGGAGTGTTTTTTTCTTTGACAACAAGGAAGTGTTTACAGTTACACCATGCAAGGAGGAATCATTCCTCTGTTTGCTTGGTGTTTTTACATAAACAGCATGCATGTGACCCCCTTATATTAGCCAACCATTCCCCCCTCAAAAAACAACAACCCCAAAACAAACAAACATACAAGCAAACAAACAAACAAACAAACAACCCTATAACCCAACAAACAAACAAAAAACCAAACAAACCCACAATTATTAAAAATGCAAATAAAGTAAACTTTAAGAGAGTGCCTAATGTTAAAAAAAGTCAAGCTTTGTTTGCTGCTTCGCGTCACGCTTTGTTTGCTGCTTTGCGTCTCGTAGAAATACGCACGCTATAATTTCATCCTGGCTAGAACATTCAGGGGTTAGATTTAAAATTCCTGAAAAATGGCTTGTGAGACTGGGTTCCCCTTATTCTAGACCTGGAACATCATAGATGTTACAATTCAGGAGGTTATAGATGTTACAATTCAGGAGGTTATAGATGTTACAATTCAGGAGGTTTATACAGACTCTGTGCACACCCAGAATACAAAACTACAGCTACAGGTCTGGACATAATGTGGACTTAGTAGAAATACTTCTTCCAAATTTTGGCTCAAGGAAGGTGTTTTTCGAGTAAGTCCTGAAATCCTGGAAAAAAAACCTGAAAAATTGCACGCCCTAAACGTTGAACATGGTGGGCTTGGCATAAACTAGATGTGTCACTGTTGGTCATCAACTTAAAACATTTTTTAAAAACGGAGTACAGTGCCCCAGTGCAGTTTCTAAATAATACTGGGTCTACTTTACCACAGTTTCAGAGACTGGGAAGGAAAACACTGCTCTCAGTCTCAGTTAGCCCCACTTGTGTGGCCAAGGCTGGCTGAACCCTTGTCCACACGTCATTTCCTACGGGCCAGTCGGCGGTTTAAATCAGCTAAATGTGTTCACTAAGCTCTACACATTTTTAGCTGGTTTAAACCGCCGACTGACCCGTAGAAAATGCGCTATAATTGTTTATAAAAATGGCTGTTTCTTAGCTTAAAAAGACGACGTGTGGTCAAGGATTCAGCTAGCCTTGGCCACACAAGTGGGGCTAAGTCTCAGTGTACTTGGTTCATACACATGTATGTCATCATTTATTTATAACATAATATTTATGTTATAAATAAAGGAAATCAAACACAATCCCACCACCAATCCATGGAAAGATAATAGATTGGCATCCCACCTTGATGACAGACAGTTTTTCAAGACTCCCTCGTCTTGAAAACTGAATCTTTGTTTGATTTGGACAATGTTAATGTTAACAAATGGTGAGTTGTTCACAGCTACTTTTCACACACAAACAAATATGTTTTTAGAAGTTGCCATTTTGCCGGACTCGCTGCCTTAACTGTGTATAACACAAAACATTCAGTCACATTATGTTACAGTACACTACACAGTTGCATCTGGCAATGGCACATATAGATAAGTGAGAGCGTAAGTTAGTTGCAGCATGGAGGTAGCAGCGCGTTCGCCGATTCAATGTTCACCAAATATGTTACTTAGTTACACAGCATGGAGGAAGAAAGTCTTTTCCTTCCTCCATGGTTACAGACTGGCGATTATCATCTGGAGAGTACTTACCGTTATTTTGATACCGTGTTCAGAATATTCAGTAAAGTTCTTTGTTGGTACTTCACTTACCTATGTGTTGATAATGATAGATTTAATTCCCTTTCTTTGCTTTCACTTTCCATGCGACACAAACAGTGCGCGTGTGGTGGGTGAAGTGACACGACGGTCAGGGTCATCAATGTTTATTTTTAACTCGGGGTCATACCATAAACTAGCTATGTAGTCTGTTTACAATACTTACGCGTGCTGTCCACACTAGGGCTGGGCTCTTCGTTCATAACAAGAGGAAAGACTAGTAATTTAAAAACAAAAGTGTCTCGTGAATATTCACGTGGTTTTGACCAGATCGGGGAAGTCCAGAATTAGTATGACGCAATACTCATATTGCAATCGAAACGAATACCAAATGTGGATTCACATAAAACAAGTCCCGACAGTGCCATCTTCCCACAAAAGAATAACGAGCTAAAACAGTTGGAAACAGGCTTAGACCCTGCCTTACATATACAATACAAAACCTTTGTAGTTGTAAAACCATGCCTCCCCCCCCCTCACCATCTGAAAAGGCATGATCTAGGCTTACAAAAGCAATAGGAACTTTTATAGACTAAACAATAATAAAGATTTGTGATTCATTCATCGATGAGTTTACACAAGTTGTTTCATTTTTAGATTCAGGTTGGCAATAGTTTCGGTTTCCAGGATTATAGTGGAATAAAAACCTGTGAAGTTTCTGAATGGTAAATAATGGGATAAAAATGCATTGGCTTATTTTTGTATACATGATGTACAGGCTACGCAATGGTTTAATATAAAGTTTTTCCAAGAACTATTGTCCTATAAAGGACAAGTATGAACGTTTAATTGATGAATCTTATTGTAGTGATTGGAAATGTTAAAATAAAACACTATTTTAATTCCACAAGTTACATTGTGCAGTTAATCAAACACAATCCATACACAGAAAGAAAACACTAGTAAACTCATTTCAAAATTCTGTAGGAATACCATTGACTGGTTAATACTTTATTAGTTAAACATTTTGATACAAACATGACATACATTTAAGCAGTTGTCAAATAACTTAATTAATGTTTGTACAAAGGACACGCATACATTAACAAAAGAAGGAAAAATGGACAGAGCTGTCTATGGAGCGCCATAATTAAACTTTATACTTTGACAAAGAAAAAATAAAACTGAATCAGCAAAATATGTTGAGAACTGAGAAGTTATTTTAAACTAGTTGGTCTGTTTTAACATGAATCAGAAACGTATTATCTTTGCAAAATTAACAGATAGGAGAAGAAATTTTACACACTCAATTTTTAATAGTATCTTACTATAATATAGAAATTAATTTAAACAAAATTTTAAACAAAATGAAAAAGACAAAAATATATCAAATAAATCAGAAACTTAATTTGTAATAATATGTTTGTTCTTTACATAGAAAGCATAAAATAATTTTGTACATTTAATTACACCAAAACTTTAGAATACAGACATCTGGGGGTTGCTTCAATTATTTGTGATGCAAATATGAAGCTGTAGTTGAAACATGACATTTCTTTGGTTTCCATTGAGATAGAATAGATTCACAACAACTTTTGACATTTTATGGCAGATATTTAAATATTTGCTAATCCTTTTAAGGGTTCCTTGTTTTCCTTTAACACAACAATTTACTTAATTCAGGCATTGCTTTTCCTTTAATAAAGTTTCCTTTAGGCGTCAACTTCATTTTGTCGAAAAAGGGGACTCAAGGAAGGTGCCATCACACCAAGACTTTGTAGGCCTCCCGTGTTTTTTTAATTTTCAATGACACGGGTGAGAAACCAAAAACAAGGAAATCAGTGGATCAGCTGAGAAGTTGCACCCCTGAGTAAACACGAACTCATCTCTTCTTGAAACTAGACCATTAGAATTAAGCAACGGATGCTGTCAAAAACCAATGCACTTTCCCTTCTGTCTATTTTTCAGGGGATTTGCTTATCTCAGTAGGATTTTTCTCATCCTAAAATCACTCTTATAAAACATAACAAAAATACAATAAATTAATAATAAACAAATGTGTGTATCCTTTGGAGATTTCTGAGCATTCTTGTTTACCCCTCCCTCACCCCCTCCCTTAAAAGTGACAGAGGATTGTCACAAAAACTTTTGATGTAATTGGTTTTTAATATTGGCTTAAATTTATACATCTTTTAATAGTCAAGGCAATCTCAACCCTCATTAGGGAGAAAAAAGGAAAGAAGACATTCATAGTTCCAATTGTAGTACAATACTTTGTTTTGAAGGCAAGACTGGAGATTGTGACAAAGAATTTACTGAATGCTAATACCTTATTTTAAATTCAATCTTTGTTACTCTAAAAAATGTGTTGTTTTACGTTTTACATTTTGGAATGATTTGAAGACAAAATTAAAACCACAATCAATAATGTATATCTGGAGAAGTTTCCAGTACATTTAGTCGGCACAAGCGTAAAAGTCTAATCTTCAGGGATGTAAAAACCAACTGGACCCTAAAAAAGTATAACTGGAACCTAGACTGATTTGTAAGAATGCCTGGGACACGCTTTCAAGATGACAAACAGGGTGACTTAAAAGAAATGCAAACACCCCAGTTGTATGATTATACCCAGGCTTTTACCTTTAAAACAAAGTATACTATCTTTTCATCAGAAACAAAAAAGGAAAAAGAAAAGACAACACATGCACAAATACTTCACTTGCTACAACATCATGTACATACACTATTGACCACATTGCAGCTATAATCTTTACTGTACACTGTTAGATAAACACTGTTAATACATCATCATAAGCAAATCACACAGATCAATCCCTGATCAGGTCGATCAATTTGTCATAATCAATACCACATACTCAATAAGTTCTCTTTTCAATATTCTATACAGCATTGCAGGCATGTCTTCCTTAATCGTGCAAACTCTGTCTTTTCTCAGATTTCAAAATTAGTTTGAAATCCACTCTTGAAGAGTTTTCTATTAATTCTTAACAAAAAGTCTCCACCAAAAAATTACATATGTACAATTATAGCATGAAATCGTTTTACACAAAAGATATTTGCATAAAAAGAGAAGCTTGCATTTTTATGGCTTTTTTATTATTATTTTTTTATATTAAAACAATTTACAACTTTTTTTGCTTCTCAGGAACTTGACTTCATACTTCGAGAGCTTGTAGTAATAAAAAGTCACATTGTGACCTCAATGTCACATAAATATGCAGCCTCTAGGTCAAATATACATGGCCTTGAGGTCAATCATTCATAACCATGACAGAGTGTGTACAAATCAGTCCATATAAGACAAGAGTCAACTAAAGTATCTTTTGTAAACAAGATTCCACAAAAACCTTGAGTAAATAGCCAAACCAAAGTAAAATAACACTGAAAATATTCCACCCAAAAGGGTAAATACAAGAAATGTAGTGACAAGGACAAGGGGGCATTTGATATTAAAATAAAATCAGTCTTTCGAGAAATCATCAATGAACTTAATTTGTTTCTTGAGTCAGAATCCTGTGCTACTTGGTGCACACTGCTTATTTTACAACCACGTCTAGTTCTAACTTGAGCTTGGATGATTGTTAAACTGTTTAGTGAAACCCTGTTTTATGAACTTAAGCTAACCAACCAATGAAAACCTACATTTCAACAAATAAAAGAATCTGTAACTGCAGAACCAAAATATACTTTAAAAACTGTGGCAATGAAACTCATTTAACTGAATGTGTTCAACGGTTTTTAAAATTGAAACTTTGTAAAGGCTTTTAATACAGGGCTTATAACAAACTGAAGTGATATTTACATTTTGTACAAACTAATTTCTTCAGCAGTTTACCACTAAAAGTATCTAACATGAATTGAGTTGGTTAAAAAAAAGGAGTTCAAGAAAAGGCTGTTAAATCAAATTTGTACAAATTGGAATAAAATACTGTCGCATGGGATAACTTGACTAACTACATTGTGTGTTATAGCAGTAAGGGGCTGGCTATTAACAGTTCTAGTTTCTAGATGGAAGTTGTTTCGGCTTGGTCAGGAAAGATGCCTTGAATGGCAGGAGAAAAAATTGTGAAGGTTTATATAAATTAAGTTCAGGGGTCTGAACCTTTTCAAATTACCCCAGTTGTGCTTCTATTTGAATACATGTATGCTTCATACTTTGGGGCTTTTCTAGATTCCATGAATTGAACATTTAAAAAACATATTTAAAACTATTTTGTTTTCATTTTGATGTGCTAAGAATGGAATGCCTCATTTTATCCCTAAAATTAGCTTTGCTTAAAAGGTATTTATGTGTTTAATTCAGCTCATTCTGAGTCAACATCAAAGTTATTAAAAAGAGAGTTGTTCTGCAAGACTTGATTTCAGCCAATCTAATGTTGAAAACTTTTCAGTAGGTACCAAGGGTTGTTTATATCATAGCAATCTGTCAAGAGAAGATCCTTCTCAGATGTTGTCACTATTTTATCACTTGCCATGCTGCAGTACTTACACACGCATGTCCCGCACTCACCTTGCTAGAACTGCGGAAACATGTGATAATGAAATGCAATGCTGGATGACACTACGCCTACATATCTTACATGTGCGTAGTACTCTATTATTGTAGATCTCCAGCACTGCTATAGAAATGTGACATCAGTAAGAAGGGTCTACACAATGTTTTATTGACCCAGAGTGTATGGTGCCTCACAGTGAGATCTCATTAAGATGTATCCTGTTTTAGTTCTCACATACAAGAAAGTGTGAAGAAATAGACCTTTACATTGTTGATAAACAAACCACACCGGTTGGCATAGACGGCCGATTGTTAGCAAACCATTCAATTGTGTTAACAGATGCAAAACAACTTGCAAACTTTAAATTAAATAAAAAAATGGTAACGCCAAACTGTCCTATTCTTCAACCTTGCTTGATCTGAATACGACCTATGAGCACATACGGCAGTATCTAACTTACAGTTTTGGCTTTAGGTGTGGACAGAAAATTTCAAATGGCACTTCTATAACATTACAACTGTAGCCAGTGCCAAAGTTGCGCCATATCTATCAAACAGGAGTTTCAGGATTAGCAAAAAATTTACATTGCAGGATTTTGTACTGAAACCACAGAAGTGAAGACTTTTCATTGTGATACTGCAATCAATTGGGGAGATGTTTACCAAAGCGGACACAATTTGGCATGGGGAAAGGCATGCCTTTTTCATCAGCCTCTAATGATGGATAAGCTGTATGATTTAGGTCAAGCAACAGGTTAACCCACAAGATACTTTTCAAGCTCAAGGAAATATGAACAAAAAGTGGGGAGTCCAACGACGATGATATGGATGTTTTTCGATAAAGACAGCACCATTACAAAAGCCTGAGGGACATCACATTGGTTGCAGCTGACACACATACCTGAAACCTTCTACTGTAGTTTGATTGTGTTGCTTATTAGAAATGTACTTTTTTTTGCTGGATACTTGCTGTTAAGAATTGCAGGGTTAAAAGGAACTGAAGTTAGACTGGTACTTCAATACAGCTGACACTGCAGATGTTGGCTTCAACTGGAATAGGACAATCTACACTGCATTAAGGCAATCACTCTTGTTCTGAACAGCAGACAAATTGGCATCTAAAGTTTCCTCAAATTGTGAAGCATTGTTGTTCTGAGTTAGCAATTCCCTATATCTGTCCGACAGCTTGGAGTCTTTTTATATAGCTGTCATTTTTGAAGAAGGCGTTACTGGTTTGGGTTTGCCGACGCGCTCCCTGCTCACCTCGCCGATCTTGGGCCGGCTGTTTCCGTTGGAAGGGTTCTGGGTGGACTGGGTCTGTCGTTTGCGATTTCTCTTCATCTTGGCCATGTCCTCGCCGAACATGTCTCCCGTCCTAAGTGCCGAGATGAGGTCATCAAACTCTCCTTCTCCTTCCCTAGTCCGGCCATTTTGTCCATCCTTCTTACTGGCTTTTCTCTTGCGCTCCCGATCAACTCTCTGTGAAAAATCAAGAATGACCTTTGTGATAACAAACTCAGGGATAAAAAAATATATAAACAGCTCAATATTTCTTCAATCCTAACTTTGTAGGATATGGTACCGCAGGGCCAAACAACAAATGCTTATCAATGGTCCAGGTATACCAATCTTATTTAGAGTATGGATATTTGGGCATTGCGTTACCATAGATGGTAGTATTTCAGAGGTCTCAAGCCAAAGACAAAAGTTATGATTTATAATCAACCCTCCTACTCTCGGTACTATTTTCCAGCAAATTGACCAAGCATTTAAAACCATTCAACTGCATGGGTTGTGTGTGGAGGCACAGCTGTGTACTGTACAGATGCATTTATCACATGTCATCATATCGGAGGCCGGCATTTAACTCAAAACCAGAGTGGTTAA
>JAUELU010000002.1:9573095-9585409 GCA_032357145.1 Evasterias troschelii
AGGCAGTAAATAATGAATGTTTATTGGAACGCAGCAACGAGTGCCACATAATTCAGACGGGAAGGGTTGAGTACTGTGGGTAGTCCTGCAAATATCGGTTAACACAGATACAAGAAACATAAACCAACAAGGAAAGTGACAGCACCAATTGTTACTAAGACTAGAGTTATAAGAAGTTGCACACAGTTGGTGCAGGGGATAAAAAAGCGGAGTGTTGATAGTTCACTTATTTGCCAGTTTCCAACAGTAATTTTATTTTCACTTGAATAATGAATTATGTCAACTGTACCTTTTCCTTTGCTTGAATGTGTACATCATTGAGCTTTGAGAAGCTGATCGAGGATACAGTCTTGAAATCACTCATGACGGACACAAACTTGTCACCTTTGTCAACGTTTGGCCGATTCTTCTGGAAGTCAAGTTCCTATACAGAGACCATAAGATTTTGTAAATAAAGCTTGAATAGACCATGCGAGTCTCACTTTGGTCTCACGTAAGTTGCTTTAACGCAGGAAGGAAACAAACATATGCACTTTAACTGGTACCAATGCTCGAATACACACAAAACTTGCACAGTCCATTGCAGTGTATTTATGCTCAACCGTACCTAAATTAACAGGCCTGATACTTCACGGATGTAACATAACAGAACCAAGCCAATATGCTCTTGGTCATTGCCTTGGTGCCCCTTGAAATGTTCCCTCATACAGATGCCATTTGCAATAGCAAAACTTCCATGCCCTTCCAAGAACAAAGTTTCAGGCCTTTTGAACTCTGACCCTTGGACCCTTAAACTCCTTCCCAACCATGCAGAGTTTTAAAGTAGAAAACACAAGACACTTCATAATGCATACCTTCTCAACTTCCTTCAGACCTGCACCAATCAGAGAGATGTCCTTAGCTAATTCAGCCATGCTGAAATAGAGTGAAGAAAATAACAATAACAATTAAATCTACTAGAAAAATGTCCGTAAATTGTCAAATGTTAAATATGTCTTAATAGCTTTAGAAGTTAGCAAATCAGAAGGCTTTTTTAAAAGTGCTATTTCAAAAATGTGTTCATAGTCTCAGGTTTTGAGAAAGACTCCGCTAGGGTCAAAACTTTAGGCCATTAAAAAATATTGAAGTTATACATAGGTAGTTTTGGTTGGTAAGCAGTTCGCAACAGCTATTTCAATTGTTTTCATTCAAAAACTTCCAAATGTTTCTGCAGAGTATTATAACAGGTAAATTTACTTTTTTTGTATGAGTGAAAACAAAATTCGCTTGAATATCAGATGACACATTAAGAGAACAAAAATAACAACACAAGCGCAAGAGTGAAAAATTCCACAACTAATAACATACTTGACTTTGGATGCTTCTCGGATGGATGAGGTCTCTTCCTCAAGTTTAAAGGCATCAGGGAACTGCAACAATAAAACAAAATATACATTAACATTTCATTCAAAACTCATCTTGCAGTATCACAGCCGAGGATTGGAACAGATTTCCCTCCCTAAAACCAAGAGATCATTCAACACAATGTCTGGGGATTTCAGTCTTACCTTCTTCTCTAATACTGCAGACAAATAGTGAAGAAGCGTGGCATATTTAGCAATACTTGACTTGGTGTCAAGGATTTTGTTGAGACTTGAGATTCTGAAGCCAGAGGCATTCCCTCTTGCTCCTCGATTCATGTAGTTACCAAATGCCAAGACAATCTCCAGGATCTTTCGCAATCTCTTACTCGTACTCAGCTCCTTAGATGCTCTTAGAATGGCTGGAAATGTAGAGAACAAACGAGATTGAAAATCATCTAAAGGATTTCAGATATCATAAAACTCACACCCTTCGCTTTGAGTGGCATTCTAATTGGTATCTTAACAAAAAATAGATCGTGGTTTGACTCTTTTCCTCTGTTTCTGAAACAAAATTCAAAGTTTGTTTGTGACGAAATGCTTGATTGGGAAATCAATGATGATGCATTAGGAATTTAGAACAGAAGCTTTGGTGCTCTGGAATGGGGAAGGATGGGGATTGACTCTTGCTCACCATCTACTTTTGGTCTGCATTCTCCCATTCTCTCCTGGAACTTCTTCTTGAAGTACAGACACTTCATCCTCTGCTCGAAGTGCACAATTCTAGATTAATATACAAAAGAGGAAAATGTTAAAAGTCTTAAGGAAAAGTTTCTTATTGATGTAGGCTGTTTTTCTGTGTACCATCACCGTACACGAGTTAGTATGGTCATTAGTCAACCCCCAAAAATTAAATAAATTGCAACCCTTTTGCTTCAGCAGTTTACTACTTTTAGGAGTTGTCTTCGTTTTTCCTCCAACAGTACCGAATGTGTTCACATTTAAAGAGAACAGATTCCTTGTTTTGCACTGATGGCCCATCTAGCTGACCCCCAAAGCTATGGCTGCATCATTGCAAAAGTAACTTCTCTACTCAAATAATGTTTTTTATCAGTCCTTCCAAAATGTTCGAATCAAACAACAATTTTTTAACAGCGATTCTTTTAGTTTGTACTGTCCACTTTCTAGAGGTTTTGACATAACTTACTTGCTGAGGTCGTACAGGAATCGATCTGCCCGAGCCATTTTGTCAATCTCCCGCTCATGCTCTTTCAGTAAGATCACCTCCTCTGCTGTCGGCACAAACTTCAAAAGCTGAAACAAACACCAGTAAATATAAGTACTTACAAGGAAAGCAACCATCCATTATCACAAGAAAGGTCAACTTTCTAGAGTTGCCAAGTACACAAGTTTGATAAGCACAAAAAAACATGCTAAGAAGAAACACGCTTACAACTTGTGCCTATGGTTACTTAATGTAAATAAGCTAATACAGCAAATAAAGACATTCAGTAGGCAAGGATGTGCTTAGCAAAATGATAAGCTTACAAGAATTATGATCTTAAAGGTTCTTTAAAACAATGCATACACATTAACAAAAATAGAAAACACAAGAACCTTCATTAGTACATAGGATGGAAATTAACCCGGTGATTTTAAGTTAAGACAAACCATATTAAATCGACTTGGGGCTCTACCAGTTATATAAAAATGCTGTGAGTAATTTGCCCAAGGTGATTTCTCATCAAGTTTACCTGTTCCAACATATCTTTGGGGATGTCCTCTCCCTGGTCCATGCTCAGGAGTGCCTTGGTGATCTCTGCACTAGTCAGCTTCAGTTTAGACAGCAGGATGGTACAGTTCTGTGCCCGCCGGCCATCAATCACTGACAATTCCTTGGGTTTGCTGGACTTGAAGCTGAAGCCTGTGTCTCCGTCGACTTCCTCTCCCTTCACTTTCTGGTAGGCGGAAAACGTCTTGTCAAAGTCTGCCAGGTCCATTATCTTTAAAACCTGAGAGAATTAAAATACAATTGAGGAATATGTGTTTAGTCTACCCCTCCTCGTGGCAATTCCTTTTCCTTGTTTAAAAAGCATCATTGTATAAATTAATGTTTTGTTTTGAAAACTGGCAGGAGAATCTGGAAATTTCTCAAAAATTCCATCAGTAAATATTAACGTGTGCAGTCCACCCAAAAAGTTTCTTAACTAGAACTTTCAATATAGGGTACCTGGCTTACACTGTGTTGTAATAATGAATATAAATTAGTACACGATTATTAACCATGAACGTAAGAGTACAAATTAATAACAGAGGAGCGATAAACTCAAAGGCTGACGCAACTCTCAAGGGGTTACCAAAAGGATTTCAGTACCTTCACGTCATCTAGCTCGGTCCATATGGTACCTTGAAGCTGCATGTCGGGGAGTTTAGACCAGTTGAAGGATTTGAGAGGATTGGACGGCTTGGGAATGTTCTTCTTCTTGCCCATGCCCATCATGCCTGAAAGATCAAAGGTCAAATCAAGCCTCATTGCAAATAAATCCATGGATTTCAAAAGCCACTTGTATGGAAAATTTCAACTTTCAAGAATGCAGCCAAATTTATAGGTGACTAAGATGTGGAGAAGACTATTGACAAAGAATGTGTAGACAAAGAATGTAGACAATGGGATACTTTTGAGCCTGTATGAGGAAGCAGACTTAACAGGTAAATTTCCATTCTTTACATAGTTGTGAGCATGTGTACATTTCAGAGAACCTCAAGTTTTCATGGAAGGTCTACTGCCACCAGGACTGCTACATAGTGTCCCCAAAAGTCTCCAATTAGTTATATACACAGAAAGAACCTAAAAAGTGAGGATGCAGAATACTGTTGACACACAAAAAAACAGCAAACTAAAAAACTTGAATGAACACAAAGAATCCTTACAGAGAATTGACAAGCACATAGAATGCTACAAAGTGTCCACTTCAGTTTTCAAATCGCCATACAATAACTCAAGGATAATGTTAAATTAAAATACAGAACTGTGTGTATGCATACCTGGAGGGGGTGGTGGGCCTCCTTGGCCTGGGGGTAGAGGAGGAGGGGGTGGACCCATACCAGGGAGTGGTGGAGGAGCGAACGGTGCCATCGGGGGCGGAGGAGGTACCGAACCAACTGAGCTAGAAACTGGGGATTTCAGGGCTTCCGTTTTCAACTTGTCATCATCTGAGAGACTAATGGTGGCTCCGAGTTTGCCACTTGCGATCTACATGGACAAAATGGTTTAGAAGGCTGAATCAAGAGTTACTGATCGAAAAATTTAATTTTAAAAGCAGCGGCTCTTTTCAGAACCACAACTTATCATAGAGAGATTATTACATGGTATTACCGGACCAAACCTTACTAGATTAAATAAAAGATTCATTTTGTGTTAACATTTGGGGTGAAACAGTACCAAGTAGACTTCTAGAAAAGTAGTCAACTCATAAATACTGATTAGAATTTGCTTTGGTAATTTGTCTTTTAATTGATCTCGATTGCTGGGACAAAACAATTCTGAAACTGGGGTTCAGATCTTAGGAGGTATGTTGAAATTATGACATTTCCACCTTTTGGAAACCCCTAGAGTTATAGATTTCAAAGAGCTTTTGGGAACAGTTTTCTCAATGCCAGAGAAGTAGATCATAGGAGAAAAATAAATGTTTTGTTTAACAGGCAAACCTTAAAATGTCTGAATTCAGATACAAAGTCTGAAATTTCTCATTCCCACAAACCCTTTTTCTTTTTGATAACTTCTGCCTTGAGAAGCCATTTGATGACCCTTTGAAGCGTGCCTCTCATAAAACGTGGAAGAAGGACAAAACCAAAATGGAAAACACAGACAATGATTAACAGGCTTGACTTACCATTGCTTTGAGTTCAGCCATCTGTGCCTGTAGTTCCACACCCTGACTGCTGGATATAGCCAGCTCAGCTGCTTGATGGTCATATTTCTCTTGGATTGCATTCAGCGCTCCCATTGCTTCCTCCTAAATGGACAAGGAATAAAGGGAAAAAGTCAGTGACATCACACTAGTCTGTTTTTTTTTGCAATTTTGGATTTGAGTCTATTTTGAAGGCTCAAATTTTGAGTGAGCTTTGTGACCAAGAACAGAAATGTGAGTAAGAGGTACAGTAAGAACTGTAGTCCTGAAGCCTATTTTGACTCATCATAATTTGTTTGGGAAAAACTGCTTGGCATGCTCAATAGATACATTAAAACCTTAACTATGAACATAGGTGAGAGTATGCACTGCAGAAGCCAACTACACAGTGTAAGTGACTAATAGTGAGACTGCTCTACACTCAATACCTCTTCTCTAAGGAAATGCCACACAGCTTATTTGCTTATAATTAGCAATTCAAACAAAAATCAGCTGATTAATTGGACAATGCTAGTTGAGGTACAAATTCTCACATTATTCTTTGTTTTGTGTTGATTACAGTCAGGTGCAATGGTAGACATTAAGTGTTTATGGCAGCCTTGCCATTGTGGGTCAAGGGTTTAAAATTAATTGTGAAGCCATTTTTATTTTGCATCAAAATACAAGCAAAAACATACAAGGCCTGTGATGCAGACTTGCTTAGAATCACCATGGCGATAACAAACAAAAAATGCATATTATGAAGACAAATACAAGAGCAAATGGAGGAACCCGCCATTCTAGGGAGGAGGAATCCTGGGAATAGTAAAAACAAAAGTGAAATTGTTGAAATATGGAGACCCAGATCAAGAACTGCAGGATGGATCACCAAAATATATAAAGACTTCAAAAGCTGCGATGAAAAACACAAATGAATCAAAGGACAGAAGGCCATTTCTCCCATGCATTTACTTCAGATTCAATTTTATATATCCGTAATCTTTCAGCAAGACAGAATGGGCAAAGTCAAATTGCTTAAGAATGCAGATTTCCAATAACCTTTCTATAACTGTTCCATTTACAAAAATAAGAAAAGCTTTGATATATACTGTACATGCAAATATCTGAGCCTGGTGTGGTGTTGTTTAAGTGCTGAAATTATACCGAAATTATACCTTTTGGTTTTATGTAAAATCATTGAAAGAAGTAATTTTTAGTCTTTCAGGTAATAACAGTAAAAGCAGTTCTGCCCACAGTGTCAATGCTGTTCATTGTTTTTGGAACAGGCTCACTCATAATGCAAATGCAGAGCTGCAAACATTTGAATCTTGCAATCAGGAATATGTTGTACAACTATCAGGGAGATAGTAAAAAACTGCATTCAAAATAATGGGGGGAAATTTTCCACAATCAGGAAGATTTTTAACTGTGTTCATCAGAACATTGAAAGATTGCTTAATTTTCAGGGAATTTTCTACAGAATCAGGGAGAGTCTACAGCACTGAAAATGTACTAATTTATCAGAAGCCACAAAAATTCATGTGATGGTGTCACTTTCGAGGTTGATTATAAGGGAAGTAAATCAGTGAAATCAAAAGATGATTAAAATAACAATGAATTTTCCAAGAGAAAAAACAATAAATATACAGCATCTCGATTATATAATGGGTGCATTTTGGTGTAGAAATGATTTATTTGCATAATATAATTTCATGCATTGAGTGTCAGCTACATGCTCTGGATTAATGTATTGAAACAGCAGATGAACCCAAAGCGAGCTCTATAATAATACTACAGGCAGTCACTCCCACTCCCTGCCCCCACCACCCCCTGCATCCACACCCTACCAACCCCTAACCAGAAAAAGAAAACAACTGAAAAAGCAACATAAGTAACATTTGATAAGATGAAGTGAAAATGCTTAACTAATACTGCTCAATACCTCAACTTCTTCTCACTACCAGCTGAATTCTAAAAAGCAATCAGTTTTTTTCATTACCAAAATTTAGCACTACCATTAAATTTAACTCCCTAAACTAGAGTTGTTCACTAAGATCCTTCCTATGTCTAATAGGGCTCAATATTTTCACTGGACCGCAGGCCTGAGATTGTATCATCGGGCCAGTATACCTCACGACTGGACAAGTCCAGCAGTCTCGTGTTTTTGTTCAAATGTTGACTTTCAGTCCGATAAATCTCTTTCACTTCTGTCGAGTATTGAATAATTCTTACCAATAATACAAATGAGATAAAACTTATTTCAGTGCTCGTTCAAATCAAAACAATTCAAATGATAAACTGTGTAGTTTTTTCTTCTTCCTCATTTCAAATCTGGTCTTGTAAAACAAATTCTGGTCCAGAAAACATTTTGAGCTTCAAGCCCTACCATCTTGTGGATTTTCACACCCCCCCCAAAATCGAGCCAAGTCTAACATCACACATGTACATGTACATCTACATTGCTCTGTTGCATTAGTGACAAAACCTAATCAAGGACAACAACAAATCTAGCTGCAGTAACCTTACAGGTGGAAAAATGACTGAGGTCAAATTTGGAGAAAAACTAGCAATATTCACTGTATTACAAAACATGTTAGCAAGTGAAATTACTATAACAATCATTGCATTTCTTGGTTTAAATCAAGAAATTACTAATTTTGTGCTATTAGGCAAATTTTCAGCTTGTTAATACGCTATTGGAAGGTAACTCTGGTATCAAACACGTTCTTCTCACCAGGCATTTTTAACAACCACTCCGAACACACCTTGTAACAAACCTTAGTATGGATTTTTTTTTACACTAACCGTAACATTAGTAAGTACCCCCAAATTCTGCCAAAAGCTTAAGTTCAGAAACAAATTGAAAACTGTTATCCAAATTAACACCCCAAAAACTGAAAATCCCAAACCAAAAAAATGAGGTTAGCAATGCATATGATGCAACAAGCATCTAACAAATGATAGAGCAAAAAAACCTTCACAGAGAGTTACACACAGCAGTGAAACACACACAGCAGTGGTACAGACTGACAAAAAAGACACAAGATGAAAAAACAACGTATTATTTCAATAAGGTTTTCCTGGCGGGTGTCAAACAGGGAGATGTAATTTCTTGGGTTTTTTAAACTATATTTATTTTATTGTTTTGGTTTTAGCCGGGCTGCATAAATATAATAAAAAACGAACACCAGCTGCAAGTTGAATGAGGTAGTTGTACCCACCATTGTGGTGACGACAGGTAGTGGGGAGATTGAACGTCCTGATCTCTGTTTATTTTTTCCCGTATGAAACAGAGGAGGGGATAGAGATAAGAGGAATGAATGATGCAACAGTCTACAACAACCAGTCAAATTCCAACGTTTGAAGGTGTTGAGTGCTCTGTGCAGATCACCTACCCCCCTCCCAACCCCTTTCCCCAAAGGAAATCAGCCTTTCTCTACAAGGCAATTAATTAATCCATGAACCATATCATTGCAAGAAAATCAGTTCTGAGAGGCAACTTTTATTTAAAATAGATATCGACCTACAGAAGAAGTCTTAGGCAAAGGATTCGTACTTCAAGCAAACTCAAATGCAAAGCATAACTTAGCATGGCCGCTTTGTTGCACCTTGGGCAAGATGACTGGTTCTGCATTGCTGTTTTAGTCAAAGGCCAAAGCCAAAGGTCAAAGCCAGAGGCCAAAATCTGAGCCAAAGACTCTCAAAATGGACAAAGTCTTTGATATTACAAAAATTATAAGTTATAAGCAGTGAAAGGTTCATGAGAGTTGCATTCAACGTTTGCAAATAATTTGTGCCAGTTTTCAGTTTTGGGCGCACTTAGCATTTGTTTACACACAAAGTATGAGCCTTGCTGTAATGATCAGTAAACATGGAGTCCAAGATATATGCAAGATGGAATGTGAAACCAGAAGAAAAGATGTGCGTTTCAACCACTTCAAAGTAGAACTCTTAGATGTTTCAGTTTAATTAATATTTTGGTCTGATTAGATGAAAGTGCATTTAAGGTGCCAAGAAAAAGAAAACACCTTGTCTCTTTCAATTGTCAACAAACCTAAACCTTCTAGTCAAACATGCATCTACATAATGGTACATGAGCAGCTGATTTATCTATAGTTCTAGCTATGAGAAAGGTTATTCCTTCAAGAAGCAGACTATGAGAAAACTGACTTAGCATCAAATGTCTTGTGGTTTGTCATGCCGATTCTACTGCATTTAGGAGATGAAGTAGGAAATCTTTAGCAGAGTAACGCAAATAAATAGCTCACAGGGTTGGATTTTTTTTCCTGATTTCAGCAGATCGTGGACTTCACCATTTTCTGTGGATTGTAACTTTTGACCCAACCCAACCCCATTCCTTTTAAATGGCGAAGATGAAGATCTATATGTCATGCACAGAGCACACACTTGATGTAGACAAGCATTTGTACACCAATCGGTACAAAGGTTGGAATTTGATACAAAAACAAAGGAACATAAAAATCTTCTGGAATTAAATTCAGTTTTAAAACATATTTGGGGCAGAAATGAAAGTAATATCATGGTAATAAAGAAACAGAAAGTATTAATTGACTAGTTTGTTTAATAAGAATGTCCTAATTGGGAGTTAAATAAACCAGATAAGAACAGACCAGACATGTGAGATCTGTGATTAAAACATTTGCCATGACCCAACATCATTTGGTCAAAATAGAAACAGCTTGATTTGAAAGGGTATGACCAACTAAGAATTAAAAAGGCATATAATTTATGAGCCTGGATTAGCTATAAAATGTTGAATTAATGTTTAGTACTCTGTAAAATATAGAAGGGGATTCTTCAATAAGGAGGAAGATAAAAATGGGGATGTCTTCTAAGTTTTACATGGACTGAAAAAGCAGATACGAAACCAGAACAACCAAAAATGATAAAACACATTTTAAAAGAAACAGAACTGAAAACAAAACCAAATACACTATGCATACATGTATTCATAATATCTGGAAATGTTTTGAATTCCTGATTTATCTGTCTATTAATAAAGCGCTCATGATAATGGATATTTTTTGACTGTACATTTTCATTAACACCACAAATAATTTGAAAAAAATAGGAATTACTGCAAAGGATTGTGAAAACACTGACTGGCTAACAAAAAAATATTGTCATGCAAAAAGAGTTTGTTCACAATTAAAGACCTCCCCACCCCAAGGTTTGAAAGTAACTATTTTTTATGGTACTTTAAAATCAAAGCCATTTCAAGCCATTCCTCCATAAGGTCCTGCTTTTTGTAAAGAACTGTAGAAATATAAAATAATAAATACAAAAACGCAAAGAAAAAGAACATAACAATATTGTCAGTGCACTTGAACACAAAAAGAAATCAAAAATCATTTAATGATGAAAACAAACAAAGGCGGTGCAATAAAAGAAAAATAAAACTTAACGCTTGGCAAACAAAATATAGGCTCATGAAATAATGCCCGATTCCCAAACTTTTCCGTCAAAATAGGACCACTCCCTCAGTGCCACAACTTAACTGCACCTACTGTGATGATGACTTGGACTAAACTATGCCTTCTACAGTGATGAAAATGGCTAGCTTCGGAAGGGGTTCAAACAAGTGTCTATTTGGCTTCAGAGGCAATGGTGAGGTATGGGCAGATGCAGTGATCTAACAAAATCAAATGGCAAAGCTGTCAATTCAGTCACAGCCTTTGGATGTGTCTGCTGAATTGAGTGCAATGGCCGTCAGCTTCAACAGGGGAAGACTCTGGAGTCAAAAACATTGAATTAAGCTATAAGCGCTTTTCCAAACCATGGCTTTGGCTTCTGCTCTGACTTAGGCTCCTTCAGTAACCTTTAAAAACATGGGCATGTTCTGTGCACGGACAGAACCTATGGCAGAACACAAGCCCAATCAAAGGTTTCAAAAAAGTGTCATAGGCACAGACCGCAACTGTAGCCATCCAAAGAGCTACATACACTTCAGGGTGGCAAAGGTACCAAATACGATGGATTGAAATAATAAGGAAGTTGGACAACTACTGGACTACTAACTACAATGATCTGTCTTTCAGTTAGGAGAATTGGTAAAACAAAAATAAAATGGTTTCTTACAATGGATGAGTATCATTTGTAAACAACAATAATCAAGTTACTAGTTTCAATCATGAAACACCTGATATGATTTTACCTCGTGACACCATATTGAGAGTTTTTGTTACCTTTTCTTGGTTTTTGGCATCAAGTTCTCTTTCTTTCCTATCTAACTGAGCTTTTACTTCCTCACATACTGTGGAGAAAAACAAGAGGAGAAAATATCAACAAGTTAACAGAGGCACAACAAAGCTCCAAATTTACATTGTATCACAGCCCCCGAGTACAGTGATTTCAACATTAAACTCAGGACTAAATAAGCGTCGGTTGTCTAGCTCTATTCAGGTGAATAATAATACATCACTGTGTAATATCTTGAGATCATGACTTTCTACATGTACCAGAAAGTGGACCCCTCTTGCCTAGAGAATGTAGAGTTAGCAAGGACATTATGTATCCTCAGGTACTCTGTAATATTGCTATCTCTCTCTTCTCTGGAAGATGATCAGAGCATACTGATCAAAACGTCAAGTTCTTAAACCAACAGGTGTGGTTTTTTTTTTCAGAAATGAAAAAGTTAAAGTACATTTAGGACAGACCTTTTTGCTTCTTAAGGGCTATAGTTGTCCCAACTCTCTCTCATTACATGTGTACTTTCTATGTTCCTACTTTGATTTGTTACTCACATTTCTCCATCTCTTCAGCCTTCTGTTGCCTGATGACATCTTGGTTGATGACCTTCTCGATCACATCCTTGAAGTTGATGTCAAAAGGTGCTATGTCTGGATCACCACCATCTTCATACTGAAGGACAATTTGTTGGACTAGCCGGTCTACCAGCGACCAGTGGTGTATGCTCATTCCTTTATCTGATCAGTCAAAATGGATAAAATCTTTTAAAAATGGGAAGCGTTTTGACCAGTGGTATTGATCCAATTCATTTGACGTCATCACCCAGTATAAACCTTGGTTATGCCATTTTGGGAGTCAGATGCTGATTCCCAGT
>JAUELU010000002.1:9626986-9645633 GCA_032357145.1 Evasterias troschelii
GAAGCCTTTTATTATTGGCATCTGAAAGCACACAAATTTGTGCAACAAGGGTGTTTTTTCTTTCATTATTATCTTGCAACTTCGATGACCAATTCAGCCCAAATGTTCACAGGTTTGTTTTTTCATGCATATGTTGGGATACACCAAGTGACAGTACTGGTCTTTGACAATTACCAAAGGTGTCCAGTGCCTTTAAAAGTTTTCTAATTAATTTATTAGTCAGATTTTCAAAATCATACCAACCCAAAAGTATAGCAAGTCTTGTAAATGTAAAGGTACACTATATATTTCGATTCCTGTGAAAGTTCTGAGACAAGCCCCGAGGTCTACTGAAGATTCTGAGCTTTGACAAAGATGGCCAAACATCCAGAAATCTCTTGACTTTTTTGCTTAAATAAACACTTTCATCCACTTCAAAGGGACAGTTCTTATCAACACTTCTCAACAAATTTGACCTGCATGTTTTTATGATGAAGCTGTTCGAATTGTGAACTTCCACAACCAGAATTCCCTTGAAGTATACCCAGAGATCAATTGCTTTGTTAAACACCACATTCTTTACCATGGTCCTAGACATAACAAATCAATTTTCAGGTCAACCATGTATTGAATGTCACCATAACAAGCAGGTTTGTTTGGTGGGCTGATTTAAGGGAATTGCTAAGTGTGGTTTGTAACTCTACCTCTATTGTCTCCTCCTATCCATGATGCATTTAAAATCTAAAACTCTATGCATCCCATAATGGTCATGCAATGATGCAGGCCTTATACATCACAGAAGGGCACCTACAATGTATGAGAGGGAATTTCAAATTTCCACTACATGTAGACATTTCAAGGGACACCAAGACAATGACTAGGGTTAGTGATTCCAACCCTCTAAGATCTTCCGGGAGTCTCCTGGATTTGAGTGTCTCCCGGTCTCCCGGATCAGACAAAACCTCCAGAATCATTAAAAACAAACCAAATACATGTAGTGTTTATCAAGATAATTCTTATAAATACAAATTTTCCTATTGAAATGGTGACGTTTGTTTTGTTACCGAACGGTCGCCGATATCGCAATCATTCGTGTTTTGCCGTACGGTCGCCGATGTCACGGTATGAACTACTACTGGAGAAGAAATTATCTGTATCAAACAAAATGTCTGCCCAGTCCATCCAAGTCCTTAACTAGGAAGAACTGCCTCGACCTTATAAGAACTGAGTACATCAGGGTTGTACAATGTACCTCTTACTTTCCACAATTGTTTGCACAGTGAAAGCAACATATGTAGGCCTACTATACAGTAAGTTTTAGGTTTGTGTACAATCATGGTTCTTCCCATGCAAAAAAAAAGCTACATTACAGATATGTTCATTGCATGTAGCTTATTGGGCCAATACAAACAAAACTCTACTTGTATCTAGATGTATAATGGCAAATACATGTACATTGTTAGCACACAAGACCATTTATGTAAAACCAAAACAGAGAAACAAAAACACCAACAAAATATGGTATGCCTTTGTACAGTTTTAGTTTGGACATGAACAAATTCTGTTTCTTCTTTCAAATTCTGGAATTGGAAATAAAGCACTCTATTATTTTACATCAAGGGTAATGTACGCAAAAATGGACAATATTATTACTAATAATATGAAAAATCCATTAAATGCAATTGGCAAGGTCAAGAACATGTGAGTCATATCATGGTCACACTAAGTGTACAGGACTACAGGTACATACAGTGTTTGTATTGTCCTGTCACTTGCCTACGTGCACTACATGTTCAAACCCATGACAACACATGCATGATGCATGCTCATCAACTGTACAGCATAGACAGGCCACACTGACATGTTCAAATGAAGAGAGCGATCTTATCATGATAAAAGTGATTAAATACCACGACTTGTTGTAATCTGGTTTACAAAACACACACTTTACAGGATGCTATACTGCAAACTGTTAAAAAGTGGGGGAAGATGCAAAACTAAAGGGCCTACAGCGTATGGCATTTCCATAACATGTTCACAAAAATTACAAGAATTCTCATGAAAGTATTAGCAGACACACAAGGCAGTGTGATGAGATGAGCTTATCTTTTAAAACTACATGTATGATGTATAACCCCCAAAATCAATAGACATACCAGGTACACACACAGCTGTCCACAGAGCTTGTTTTCCGGAAGATGACAACTGTAATATGCAAGTGAACTAATTATCTCTACATGTACATGTATAATGATCTGGTAAATAGTATGCCACACACGTCCAATGCTGAAGTGAGGCAGTGTACATAATTACAATTTGTACTATATTTTTAACCTTGGCAACCTTTCCAGATTACTTACTGTTATATTTAGAATTGCTGCTTGAGCCAAGAGGAAATCCCCCATTCAGTGAATGTCCGTTTGCTTTGACTGTACAACTGGCTCACCAGCACCGGCAGTTAGGCCTATCGTCTGAATGGATGTGTCTCGCTCCTTTGCAACTTGGCTTCAGGTCAAAAGGAAATCCCATAGAAAACAAAACCATAAGATCCGAGGTGTTGTATGTTTTTCCTTGATGTACCGTCGACGTTGAGTCTAGTCTATCACTGATTCACAGCAATTAATATGTGCGACCAATTCAATTAAACGACATGCAAGTATGGAGGAGCACATGTACAGCATGCACTGCAGGTTACACATTCGATCTACTGACGGCCAATTCCTCTTCTTTCATATGAAGGAGAGGTGAGTCGTAGTGGGTACAATGACTGTTCCTAAACTGGTTATTTCCTTCTGTGCCTACAGGGAACAAGACCACTAGTCTTCATGAATAAACCTTTTTCAGTATACATGTATGTAAAAAGAGCCCGACTATACTGTACAGTCATAGGTCGTGTGGGTGGTTGAGCACTGCGATAGAATGACGAGAATGAGAATTCCTGTTAAGTGGTTAACCAACACAAAAGGCACCTCACCACCATAGAGAGTTACGTGAAAAATGTACTGTAGCGTTGATCATGGAACACTCTACATGTACATGGATCAAAGAATATTTTAATGAGAGGCCAACACTCTCTGCATAATGCACCGAGCTTAACATGAAAGACCTAGTGGTAGCACACATGTACCGGTACCATGAACTCACTGCTGTGAAACAGGGACTCCTACACCTGTGGTGGTATACTTTCACTTTGGTTGCACGAGCATTTCACTAGTTTATAATAGGAAGTCATCAATGCATTCATATCCACCACAAATCTTGACAGTTGACTTCCGGCAAGTATACTGCTGTACTGGTAACACAATGAGACTGTTATTTCAATGACAAAGTGCCAAGTTAACAGCAGGGTACCTTCTCCGCTAGAAACAGTACAGTGGACATAATGTGAGATGGCAAACATCTATCGTTTCATGAAATGAATATCCAAAGATAATGCAGGACAATTTAGTTTTTAGTTTCGCAATCTATTGCTCCAACATGAAAACCTGTCAGTGTTGTCAGGAATTGTACTACTTCAGGAAAATCCAATTCACACGTCAATAGGTGGGAAATGATCCCCGGTCACAATGGAAGGAAACAATTGTCTCATACAATGAAGTTCAATAACAAGTCTAGTGTTTGATATTGACATCACAACTTCAAAATTTGTCCTAACAACAACATTTTAACTTGAGGTCAATCTATTTTAGGCAAAGAAAACAGTGTATTTCTTCAACAATTGTCGTTTCCGACAAAATCTTCACACTTCAAAACAGAAAGAAAGCATTCTTTTTGGGGAGAGGAAGTGTTGGCTATAAAAACATGCACTTTACTCACGTGGTTTGTAACCTACATTTACACTGTAATGTAAATTAACACGTTTTTGTTCAGAAATGACTTCGGGTTAAAATGATTACTGACAAAAAGCTCAAAACTATACTCAAATCTTATAGGAGGTACATGTAGGCCCATATGACTGTTGAAATGAAGACGTTTCTACCTTTTAGAAACCCCTTAAATTATAAATTTCAATGGGCTTTTGGGAGCAGTACCCACAGTGCTAGAGAAGTGGGTCAAGTAGTCCATCATCTTTTTACATATCGTTTTGAGAAATAGTCAATAATTTCTAAAACCTGTAACTTTAAAATATCCAAGTAAATTACTTGACTGAGACCTTTCGTCTGGCAAGAGAAAGAATCAAAGAAAAAAAGAAAAACTCAACTAAAAATAACACATTTTAAAATGCCAAGTGGGAAAACCAATTTACACAACACCTTTTCAGTCGAACAGTCAAAATTAATTTGTCCCAATTAAACTCCTTCTAAAAACTACCAACTGGCCATGTAACGTGTATCTAAAATCCCAGCTCTGTTTTCATTAAATGCTTACCTCAGTTGGGTACTCATGCGGTGACCTGCGTGTTAGTTTCCCCAGAAATTACTCAGACCTTGTGGGATGGCTTCGTTAACTTCGTTCACTTCCCAGGCTGAAAGAATTTTGTTCATTTCACTCACGGGTAATTTCAACACAGCAGGAATAAATTCCGTCATGGCATAATCATTCCTCTTGTAAACTTGGGTTGTATTGCACAATATGAGAGTAAATGGCTTTCTCAAAAATTGAAAACAAAACCACAGTGGACTGTGGTGGATGGATATAATTATATTGATTGTTTTTCCACCAATCAATTAATCCTCGTCAATTGCACATACCTCCTGCATTCCATACTCTATATTAAAGCTGTTAATAACAGTGTACAATTTACATTGTATGTAATGCACAAAACATAATAGTAAACTGCATGAGATCATGAATGTTCATATTTACAATATTGTGGGAATTTGCATAATGGTATAGAACTTAGGGAAAGCTACATGAACATCTAAAAAGGTTAAAGGTTAACTCTGGAATAAACTTGCTTGTAAATAAACAAGCATTACATTTAAATAAGTCATATAATCAAACTCGATAAAATTTGACACAATAGTACCACAGTTTGAGGTTAAATTTATGGTATCTCAAGTTGAAATTCATCAATAATTGTTCCAATATCCAGGTCAATTTTTAAGATGAGGACAGACAGTACTATAGCAGAATGAACTGTTGAAATCTCTGTTAGGAAAACATAACAAACTGGTTTGAATATTTCTTCTTCTCATACTCTAACATATATGAAGGGTTTGGCCCCATGTGTGCAACTTCTGCACCCACTTTGTTGCATTGATTTTTACTATTTGAAATCACGACCTGTGAATTATAGATGCAATTTCCTCCTAAATGAAACTGCTGAAGCATGGAATTGACAGTTTTACTGATTTCAATGACAAAGTTGTTTTTGATGCATGCATTTATTGTACAAAGTATGTAGGCCTACATCTGCATGCATGAGTTTTTAATTTAAACTCATGCGACACCTCCGAACAATGCCTGTCTATACCGCCATTTTAAGAGTCAATTCCTTTGCATACATTTTGACTCCCAAATTGAGGACAGGTTAGGCGAGTGAAAGTGTGCCGCGCGTTGTGCAAGGGCTCAATTGCTATAACCCTAACCTACCCAACTGCACCCTTCAACATAATCCAAAAGACTAAACAATCAAAGAACTTTAAAATGGAAGTGCCCTTTAACAAAAATTGCCTTGCCTAGTTTGCTTCCTTCCCCTCCCTTTTGCCCCTTTCCAAAAAAGGAAGTTTCAAACGTAAACTAAACTGTTGGAGAGGATGATTCCCTCCAGCTTTTACAAACATAAAAAGTTGCCTTTATACTGCCCTTTGTCTCTGCTGGAGGCCCTTCTGCACATATTCTATCAGCCCATTACCCAATTTCTAAAGTTTATCCCTGGCAACCCAACTATGTTCCCAGTAGCTTTTTTTATCAAAGTTGTTTTGACTAGTAAATTCTGTCTTGCACATTGTGTTATGTTTATTGCCTCATTAGGCTGCTGAATAAACTATCCAGTCTTTGCAAACAATGGGGACAGTTATATGCAAAGTAGCCTGATAACCTGGGAGGGTCATTGACACACCATATAGTCCACTTGTTTTCTTAGAGTAAATCCCTTTGAAGTGATGGACAATAACTCACACATACAGCAGGTAGATCCTTGTTTTTTAATTGGTGGAATCCGCATCACATGCCATCATTTTGCCATGTATTTACTGGACTGTCGTAGCCATGGAAATAAATATAGGACTGTGATAAAGGGCAGAATTGTGCTATCAAAGCAATCCTTCAGAAATGTTAATTTTTTTATGAAAACCATGGGATGAACACTGAAAACGTGTATTCGTCCTTTCTTTTATTAAAGGAAATGGAAGAGGGTGTAGAAAGTGCCGAAGTGTGATTCTGGCACTGAATAATTAATCATAGAGAGAAAATATTTAACCAATGATGAACGGTGCAGGTAGGTGTGGAACAATTAAAACCCTCATGAGCACTATCAAGAAATGCAATGGGCCATACACGATACAGCGAGAACAAACTGCCTGGAAAATCTAGCAAGAACAGGGCAATAATTATATCAAGGAGTGAGACCACAGAGAAGACCACACAAAATAGGATACTAGGGTACCACTCTACTTAGAACAATCTATGATTGCCTAGATGTATGCTTCTCAGCAGATGAGGTAAAAGATAAGTTTGACAATCTTCATTGGCTGGCTGGCTGACACTGTCTGGTGTTTTTCACTAGCATCTTTTGTGGGTTAGCAAATGACTTGTTTTGTTGACGAAATGTGGTCACTGCTCATCCAACATGAAAGTGAGCTGTCTACCACATGAATCTCTGACACGACATATTTGCAGCTGAATGATAAAATGTGTGCCAGGAATCCGGATGTTTTTAATGACTGCACGCATGTGTCCTACAGGACTGTATTTATTTTTAGCACCTCACCCTATTTCATTGCTTCAATTTAGAGAAGATCTCCTTTGTAACAATTAAATTCCATAGATGCATGCACATCACCCTTAAAATAACTCCTCGTTCAAGTCATGGTCTACTTGTGTCTTCAGGATGAAGGTTGTTGCTATGGCAACCAGGAAGGTCGCAGACCGTCATACATTGCACATCATCACTTGTGAATTAATCAGTGTCTGGTGTGTATTGTCTGCTGTAGAGAATTCCTTGTGTAATACTGTCATCAAATGCTGGCATTTGGGAAAGTTTGCATAAATGAATACATCCTGGATTTATTAAACCTTGAAATTAAGTTTTCCCTTCCCTTCCCCGCACAAAAATAAATAGATAAATAAATAACAAATCTAAACGGACATCCACCCCCCAAAACAAATACAAATATAAGTAAATAAATAATCTAAAACGAAACAACTTAATTGGAGCAAATGGCAAATGTCTCTGAAACCCCCCCCCCCCAAAAAAAATAAAAATAAAAATTAAAGAAAAAGTTACAATACTAGATTTATTGAAAAGACTTGTGCAAGTCTTGTGCAAGTAACTGAATAATGGGCCCAGTTGCAAGGCATAATTTTGTTTCCTCCACTCGTTATTTAAAAAGCGATGTATGTGAAGAACACAAGGTCTTAAACAAATGTTTAAAAACAAGCGAGACTTGCCCAGTCTATTGAAAAATATAATCAGTAAAATTGTCAGAATATATATAGCATTGTACTAAACTTCAAATCAATCATTTCAACGACAGGCCTACATGTACTACTGTTCGCCTGTAAAATGGGGTTTCCCCCAGTTTGTATTTCTCTTTCAGTTTCTACATCATCCTGATGCCTCGTTTCCTTCTACCCTTACCATTAATAACAAACCACCTTTAGTTCACCAATCTTTCTACAAGGTAAAAAATCTGTCTCTAAACGTTTCTGTTTGTTCGAGCACCTTGAGTACCTTATTGGTAGATACATGCGCTAGTATAAGACTCTAGGCAACTTCTGAAGGGGCACCAAGGCCAAAGACCAAAGGCAACAGAGACTACATGGCTTCCGCGTGACTCCAAGCCTAAATTATCACATGCTCACTTGGCATACAAAAATACACTGCGTAGTCTGCTTTACAACGAACAAGATAGGCCCTATTGTCTGTATCAGTGAATAAGCTTTGCATATTAAATATCTTTAAAGTGTGGGATTCACAATAAAATCAATTTGACGTTTTTTGTGAACACTCGCACTGTGGAGATATTTAATATGCAAAGCTCAGTACAGTGGCCCATGTAATTAGAAGATATGTAATTACAGAAAAGGTATAAACAAGAGTAATGTGTGCATATGTAATGCAAACGCAGTGGAACAGTGTGTACACTGGTGTAATATACATTGTCCAATGTCTGTACAATGTACCCTGCGATTTTGCTTCTTGTATAGCAGCCAAACAAAGCATATTTGATTTAGATCCAACTTCAAACAACGTCTTTCTATCCACATTATGTCTTCTGTCTGGACACGTAGACACTGCCCAGCCATCCCGGATCATGGGTGGAAGGATTTTCTTTTAGGAGTGGCCTACTCTGTTGGAAAATTAACTGAGATGTAAAACCGATTTGCATAAAATTACCTTCTTATTGTATATAAATTGATTTGTTCAAAATAATTTACTAATTGCATTGGGGACGAAGAAACATTTTGATCTGGCTAAGCCCTACAAACTATTATTTTTTTAAAGAAATGTTTTGTTTCCGCCTGAAAAGTTCTCCAAGCTACAGCATATAATGTACAGTACAATGTGTAGTGTAAATCTTTGTTTTTAATATTTTACTATTCTAGTTGGCTACTACAGATACACATGTGTATTATTGAAGAAATGTGATAAATTGCATGCAACAATCGCCATAGATTCTACAATCTCCTGTTTTGTTTGTTTGGTTATTTTTTGCGAAGAAAACCAGCCGGGAAATCTCATTTTCACAGCCCATGGTATTTCTTAACAGCAACATAAAAACAGGATGGGCGTTGCCTGACCATGTCAAAGGATTAGTAGCCACAGATTTCTACCTCCTTGGAGAGAGAGGCGACAAAAAAAGAGAAAAAGGGGAGACCAAGGGAGACATTGAACAATCTCCGCTGAGCGTAGATTCTGATTCTCCCCATAAAATATTCTGGATGCAGCTGGCTGATGTCTGGTCGATGTAAATCATGGAGACATGGATAATATGCATGTCAATGATGGCTGACATGACAAGAGCCAAGAAGATACAACTCCCTTATAATACCTTGGTTTCGGCAAACAAACTGCATCTGGACAATATCAAATAATTTTACTTACCACAGATGTGGAACTTTGGCAAGATTGAATGCCAAGATCTTCGTTCATTGATGGTGCTAACAAATGCACATTGATGGTCTAACAAATGCACATACTATTTATGACGCATGTCTTACTTTCTCCACTGTGTTTTCTGCAAATAGTTTGTTGCAGAAAAGCACTTCAAATGATTTGATTTCCCACATGGCAAACACAGAATTTAACAACAACAACAAAATGCATCCAAATTAGATGATACTGCTTGTACACGAATGCATGCAGTACTTCAAACACAATTCACGGTACAGTATATCCCAGGGCGCTATTTCAAGTAAATGCCATATCAGAATCCCAACAGCATTCAACTTCCGTTTTCTCTCACAGGGATCTCCCATCAGCAGCTCAGGGTCCAGCAACAAAGAGGAGAGGTCGCCTTACATCTTTCATGAGAACATAACACTAACAGCGAGAAGGAGGCAGATGAAGCTGGTGTCTACCCCTACAGCAAGGACCAGCCAAGCATGGCTTTATCGGACCTGAAGGTCTGCTTTGTCAGCATATTGAATAAAGTGTTATCACTAAGAACAGGAGAAACTCATAATATGGCAAATAAATAAATAAATGACTACAAGAGGAACTTTTGTACGGATGTATTGTGCTGAATGAAATGGTATGTTGCTAATTTATTCAAGCTTGTAGTTTTATTTAAGAGGAGAAAGAAGTTTCCTGGGAAAAGGGCACTTCCAATCAAATTTATAGATTTAGAAATTTGTTACAGGAGGCACCAAGGCGAAGGAAAGGGAAATGGTCATAATCTTTGGCCTCACTGTAAATCCAGACATGTTCTTTTTTCATGTAAATCATATACACGTTGAACAAGTAAAGTACGGCTAAATTGTAAGAATTGCTTTCGTTTGACAGTGAGATGTAGCAGTGTGAATTTGTTTTTGTTTTGTTGGTTTTGGTTTCGTAATATTTATTTTGTCTGGATAGGACAATGTGCTCGTTTGATTTTATGTTTGATTAATATTAGATGTTATTTTTTAAATGTTTTGTTATTTTCAAATGTGTATTAACTAAAGCACTTCCAATAATCATGTATGTACATGTAGTACATGTATGTAAAGAAAAAATAAAACTAGACAATAAGAAAAAGAAAAGGAAGAACACAAAGTCCATCATCCAAGTGTTTCACAAACATACACAAAACATGACATCCTGACCGCTGATCCTCACACACAGGAGAAACACAACATTGCAACGAGTACTCTGTCCCAAGGTAACTGATGCCTTTATCAAACATCTCAGTATCAACACTAATTATAGCTGTACCAGGTGTATGGCTGGAGGTACATCAACGTTCTGGTCCCTGTCTTCCAGAATGTCCCTTGGGGTGCTCAGGTGGTAATAGTTCTCCTGTTCACACTCCAGCCTGCTCTCTCTGGCAGACGGTGATAAATATTCCAAACAGCCCCAGAGGAGTTGACCCAACATCCACCTGAGTCTCATCATACATGCTCACACTGACCACTTACTACAAAATTCTGCATTCATACACTTCATGTTGAACTGAGCATTACCAATGATCAAACTATTCATTAGGATTCGACAGGTTTATGATGGAGGGTATATATGAAGTCAAAGGGCCTGAACTCCTAAGCACCTAGACGGCATTCCCACTGGATCCACAATTACAAGATCCTGACCTCGCAAAAGGATTAGTCGCAGACGTGAATCCCGGTCGCGTTCCCATTGAGTATGATCGCACATTGATCCACCTTTTGTAAACGGAAGTAGATCAAAAGTTTACCAACGCAGGTCGACCAAGTGGGCAGTGCGCAGACGCAACGTATCTATTCGCGCCATTCGGGCCTACCGGACCGGGTGTTCGCCCTCAAATTGCGGGCTCTGATCGCCCTTTGCGTTCCCACTAGACTTTTGATCGCCCATTACTCCACAAGGGCGATCAGATCCCTGGATCAAATTTACCGGGTCTGACCCTGATCGCCCTCGCGTTCCCACTTACACTTGATCGCCCTTTGATCGCCCTTTGATCGACCTTTTGGTAACCCCTAGGGAGGGTTTGGAATTCAAAGGGCTTTTAGGACAGTGTCCTAAGCACTAGTGAAGTAGTTCAAATGGCAGTCTTTCTTTTATGTTAAAAAATGAAAGGCTTTTTTTATTCACCAGGCTGACATAAAAAGTCTGAATTCAGACAAAAGTCTGACAAATCTCATCCCTGACATGTATGTTCTGATTTTAAAAGCATGGCATAGATGTGCACACAACATATGACTTGTATGATGTAGGAACATGTAGGCTCAGAATGCTTCAAGATTCCCACTTGACGTCACAGAGTGAAAATTTGACTATCTTTATTAGGGCAATGAAAGTCGCTTTTGAACATGCATGCATAAGTACTGACGCAGCATGCAGGATTTCTGTCAAATCTCTGCATGATTGGTCGCTGAACCACTTGGCCGCATAGACAAATTTGAACCCTTGACGCAGCCGAAAGCCAAGGTTTATAGTTCACACACTGCTGCTGTAAGATTTACATTTCAATAAGTGCTGACAATTGGGAGACTTCCTCCAAGACAAAGAAACGTGTGGGATGTGATAATTGAGCAAATTTCCTCTTGTCTTAATGTGTCAAGGAAACATCTTACAGAGTGTCTCATTACATCATAGTTAGGAACATGAAATTTGCTAAATACGCACCTGGGCTTGAAGTACCCACTGGCCAGTGTAACCAACAATTGACAAGTCCTGCAGTCTAGTGTCCTGAAGCTTTACAGACCCAAACCTCCTCCTAAATTGAAGTAAATATAAAATTTAAAGAATTGTTAAGGTCTTTCAGACAATATTTCTGGTCCAGTGAATTTTCTGAGCTACAAAAACTGTGGAACGGGCCTAGAATTAAACGGATGCCATGGAAGTATACGGCATATGGCACCAGAAGTGATTCCTTCAAACAGCAATAGTGGCCCCGCTGCAACCAAAGGAATACCTCTCATTGGCTGATAGTTGTGTGTTACACACATGTGTATGCTTCCATTGTTTGACCTCAGCAAAGGCGGCTTAACCAAGGGGTCAATACCATCTGTCTTTTAATATTTCATTACTCCTTCAATTACAACGAAGCAAATGATGAACGATTCTTGCAAGTATGGTTTGGAAAAATTTGCTTTCTAACAGCAAAATGCAGAATATTGATCTCAGGGAACAGCCTGAAGAAGAAATATCATTTTAAAATGTCAATGTGATGAGACGGCAAAATGCCACTTAGCAGAGGAAGAGACATTTGTAATTCAATTTATCCCGGCAGACCAAGAAGTGGCTAATTTGCATGAATACCACACTTGGGGACCGACCATCAGTGGTACCTGAACAATAATTATGTAAACTATTGGGAATTTCTACTGCACCGCACTGCATAATTTTCTCAATGATCTACACACTGTATAGTCATAGAGATGCTTAACACTAAACAGTCAATACAATTTTGTTGTGTTTAAAGCTGTAAGGAGTGGTATTTACGAAATTGTTCAGACTTGGAAAGTTAAAGTTGCCACTTCAGTGGGTTATCCCTGAAAAATTAGGTGCTGACCTGCACTAAAAATAACAAAGGATGTTGTGCCTTATCATGGGGTTAGTGCCTGATCCCAAGATGTGCAGGTGCCCTTTGCCAGTTGTATGGCTTTCATTGATCCAGAAGCAAGCCCCAAACATATTTAAGAACATTTAAGGAAATATTTTTTCAATGAAAAGTGAAAAGTTTCCTGTGATAGCTTCTTCAATAAATGTGTTGACACTTGAAGGAATTCAAGAAGTACACATTTTTTTCTCATCAAAACCTCTTTTTAACTTGTGGTGATGTCCTGAAAGTCTGGCCAAAATCTGTTACAAAAATAATCATAAATTGTTCCATGTAAAAATTGTGTTTATATTTTGGACAATGTTAAATATGAACTGTAAACAAAAATGCTCAGGTAAATTTAGGACCCCAAATAGCAAAATAAATGTGATGCCTGCCTAATGTACTTCTACATTGTCTCTAAGCAAATGTACATGTATGTACTATTTTTTGTACTTCAGATTCCTGTAAAAAAAGCTTGGTCTGCAATAAAAAATTTACATTTTAAATTTACGGCACCATGAGACCGAGGGGATAGTCTTGATCCGTCCCTGTCCCTTCCTAGTAATTATGAATAGGAGGAAGCCATGGTCATACTCTGCATTATGTACACATGTGTATTATGTTCATGTACAACGCACACATTTTGCCCTACAAATTTGGATTTGGCCAATCAACATACAATCTGAAAAAATGCACTCTGGTCCCTAGGCCTTAGGAAGTCAATTGACATGGACAGTTCAATTCCAAAGTCCAACAAGCATGAACTCTGGAGAAATTTCTCAGAAACACTGATCATCTCCTGCCAGCATAAAAGACCCATAGGACGCAACAAAATTGACACAAGAAATTATACAGGCCTATGTATATTCAGCATCAGCCTCTGCCCCTGCTCTATTTTACTTGGGTGTTATTGTTAAGATGTTTTTTACATGCCTTGAACTTATTCAGGAAACTGGTAGGCATTTGGCCTTGTAAGGAATATTCAGGAACCTCTATTTGCAGATGAGTGGTAGGCATTTGGAAACTAGACCTTGTAGGGAATATTCAGAAACCACTATTTGCATCGCTTGGTTTTTGTCAATACATGCTGATTTACGCAAAATTATTAAGAACACAGTGCCTTCTTGTTGAAAAACAAGTAAGAGTAGGCTTTCAGATATAAAGTCAAACATTTCTTATCGAGGTCATTACCAGAGTATGACCCTACTTTAAAATATGACAATTAATATTGTACAGGAAATTTGAAACTAAATGAAAATGAACGTACAAACAGTTTTGAACCACTGATTCCATTGATATTTTCTTACAAAAATAAATACCTTACAGACAGAGTACAGGGTGATCAGTTTGTTTACCCAGGCACACAAGTAGATTGGTATTGTCAAGCGAATTGCCTCATCTCCAGCACCGATTTCAATTCAACAGAGGCACAGTCTCATTTCTATGTTGTTGTTTGTTCAATATTATTATTAATTGTGAGTGGCAACCCATGTAATGCATTAGTCATCAATACTACGTACTCAATGTAGACCCTATACATTAACATCAGGTCTAGCAAAATTGCAATTAAAGTGCAGACTTATAATGCAATGACAACCTATGAAATGTACACTGTGCTCAAATTTCAAGAAAATCAAAACTGAACCACAGGTTTTGTAGACCAGACAAGAAATATGTTTCACAATTGACCTAAAATATTTCTTTGTATTTGCTAAACTTTTTTTAAAACTTGACTTTGAAAAGATTGAGAATAAATGAGTATAAGTTTAAAAGCGTCTGTGCATAGGTCATGCATATTAAGAGAAACAATGGCCAAGTGTTAAAATTACTGGACTCCGGCCAGTGATCAAACAGAAATAATGAAAACTGTGCTTATTGGGGTCAGACCTTCCAGTCTTGGTTTTGGTTTACATTCAGAAAACAAGATGCAATCCAATCAGCAAAGGTTATGAAAAGAATTATCTGTAAAATAGCGTGCATCTAGAAGTGTAAACAGGTAGGCCTATACAATTTATTGCAAAATTTTAACAGCATTTTGAAGACTTGTTTGAAATAAGATAATTGCAAGATAATTAACAAAGCAATTTAGTATCATGCAATGCGCTTGGACTTTGTTAAAGGCCTACTGACATCTAAATTATCTACATTTGTACATTAGTCAACTGACAATGAGAAAATAGTTTACTTAACCACAGGTATATGTACCAGTTCTCAGACATGTCATAAATTTATCAAGATTACAGCTGTTTACACAGTGTTAAAAGGGACATTTTAATTTATTGTGTACAAGTAACTAAAACTGGGACCAAATAAATGTTAATAGTAAGGGGTTGGCATCCGGTCAAAATGTGAAGTTTTCCATTTTTTTCAAGTATTTTAAATTGTATACACTTAACACCAGCACAAAACAATGGATACAAGACACAATGCTGGTGACTGCAGTGTGTAATAATATGCACATTGTCTATCTTTGCACTTTACAAAGCACAGCACAAAGATATATTGCATGACTTAATTACAGTCTTTGTTTGCCATTTCTCCATTCCGGCTTTCAACGCACCACCGTGTCCAGAGGGGTTAATCCCTTTAACCGTCCCAATCTCTCACATCAGAAACCCCCGTCCCCCAAAAAAGAGAAGATATATCATAAACGTGGCTATAACGGGGCGATGATTAAAAAAACGAGCCGACAGCGTGCAATTAAATGTTTTTGTTGTCAACAGGATCTAGATGGTAGAGCCAAAGGCCCAATAACATGCATGATGTCACCGACTGTACGCTAGGGTGGACTTGGGGTCCATCGTGGCATGTTATCTGCCAAAACCTCTCTCAAGCTGAATAAATTTCAGCTCCGGGATATTTCACTTTATCTACGCCATACCAGGATCAATTTGTTATTATTTTTCATGCTTCTTTTTATTTATAGATAGCGTTTTGCTTCATTTTATGGTTTTGGTATTTTTGTCTTTCCTTCTTTAAAGTCGGGTAATTAATGATCTCATGAGGATTTTAGAGACTAGTTGGGTTTAACCCACAAGTTTTCTTTTAAGACTTATTGAAATGTTTCGGAATTCTTGTTTCAAATTTGTTTAATGAATATTTTCATTATAATCAAGATACAGAACATTACAAGAGCTCTGTGACTTACAATGTACCAAAGGTCTTGTCAAACCAGGCATTTTCCGAGCAAAGAAGAACCGACATTTGCAGTTAAAAGCTGTTATAAAGGTGTTTCCTGAGCTACCGAGGTGTTTCTCTTGTACTTGTATGCTCTGTAGTGTAGCCGCCTCCAGTCCAGATTGCCTTTATAAATTGCCTCATGTGACAATGCCCTAATACATCAATACTTCTGACAGTTGGATTACTCAAAGATGCTTATTGTACACAAATGTCTTATACCTCACAGTTTTTTAAACTAACATTTGGGATCTAGATTTTCTTTTAATACTTCAAAGGAAAACACTGGACTTTATGTACATGTATATGTGTGTAGACGTGCAGTGCAAGCGAGGGTGCGGTGCAATATTCTTGTGTCTTGAGAACAACGCAACTTTCCCACGATCACAATTCACATCAATTGCACATTACGACACATGCATCAAAAACTCCCTACTTTTTCAAGTGCAATTTGTACAATAATACATTGAGTGTGCACTGCACTTAAAAATCTTCATCTTTACCCTGAATCAAGACCCAAAGTTGACTTCAATCCATTTAAATGGCTCTAATGTACATCATCAAGTAACTCTACACAGTTTGGTATTCAGTTGTAGGGCAACTGCACTTATTCAGGGCTGCCCTGGAGCAACTCATGAATTTTGTAACCAAGTCCCAATCTCACCGCACTGCAAACCACAGAACTCTATGCTTACAATGTCTTAAAGAGCATAATTCTTTGGGATGTAAGCACATACATGTAGTTACACAGTAAGCAGAGCAATGAAGTGGGCCCTGTTCCTGTACTAATAATGTACTTCAAATTACCTTGGAATCTTCCAAAACAAAAAGGTCCCACAAGTACCTTTCAGGGTAAATTATTTACCCAACTCTTCAAATAATTTGAGTCAGCATGACACTGACCTTAAATTTCTGCACCCACTTCAATTGTCACCTGAACCCAGTACATGTAGGTCTAAAATTAGAGGTCTCTTGTATGATTGATACCTATCCCTCCAGCCAAGAAAATGAGTTTGGTTATAACTTGGCTGAAATCTAATGACAACGGTCAAACCACAATGGACAACTGAATTGGGGCAGTGTTACAGATTTTAAGTGCTTGTCATCCAGTAATGGAAACCATTAATTAGTGTACGCCTGGTCAGGCTGGTACAGGCAATAGGGTGTATCTTCTTGGGGGCAGGGGTTGATGGGCTGCAAAGGTTCATGGTGCTGCTAGACACCACCCTACAGTGTGTTGGTCCTTTCTCCTTGGTACATTTGAACTATGTACAAAGATCTTGAATGCGGATTCTTTTATTTATCAACATTTCAGAAAAAAGGAACCCCAACCATCTTCCTCACAGCACCTCTTATAAGGTACGCATACTGCACATCAGTTTAAACATCCTGCTACCAAAAGCATATTGTAGTAGGCGAAGGCCTACATGCATCAAAAACTGTCCATCAATGACAAATTTAACCATCTGTCACACTGCAACAACATTCAACCCTCAAGACAAATTTTTATCAATTTTATTTCCACTGACCCAAACTGCAAACATCAAAAACCATAGAGTGTGAACCTTATGTAAAATCCCCCTACCCCCTCCCCCTTTCCTAACAACACTAGCCTAGACTATTGACTCAGCATAGCCTATCCGCCATCCTCACCAGCAGGGCCTCTCTGTGCAGACCTCTCCATGGCCAAGGATAGTGTGACAAACAGCATGACTCATCCCTACACGTCAGACACTTTAAAGATGCACCTGCAGTCCCTCCACTGTGTAATAATATCATAGCTGCACATGGGAAGAGGTGACCACTTTCCAGAACCAGGTGAAGTGAACAAGTGATACTTAAAATTCTGAACACCCACAGTCACTTACTGTCTTTCTAAATCACTATCAGAATAATCTCCTTTCGGAAACTGGCTACAAATTATAACATGCATTTCATAACAAACACATCATACATATATGTAGGCCTACATAATGTATAACAACCTGTCAATAAGTGTGTCACAAAAAGTGGTTCTATTTCCATAAAAATTCATATTGTTCGGTGAATAAGCAATTTTAATGACATTTTCAGTAGCTGATGTCTTTACTGACATGCTGCTCTTTTACTTTGGAAAGGAGAAGCACGCATGCACAGTTCTGGTTGGTTAGTGGGGGTGGGAATCTAGGGATATTTAGTGGGTGTACAGGCAATGTAGCACACAGAGAAAGCATGGCATGAACACCATACAGAGACATGTCTAATGAGTTTTCCAAACAATCCTTTTTATATTGCGATTTAAATATTTTGTTTGTTGCATACTGGGGTGAGGTCTATCATCAGGACTGAAATTTCATTCTTAGGAGGGAAAAATCATTTTAATTTTGCAAATGGCACTTCCATTGGAAAATGTTAAAGTCTAATTGGAGAATTTTGAAGGGGCACCAAAACCAATACCAGGGCAACGGATCTGTGGCCTACATGTAATTCCAGGCCTGGTCTATAATATCCATCCTACTCAGAAGTTACACATACGCTTATGTACAAATCTTTCTCAAGCTCTATAGTACTTGAGATCCTCCATTTTAACACACTCTTTGTGAACATGACGCATAACATCTTCCTGCACATTTCAAGTTCCATCCCTCCCTTGAGGGTCACACAAAATGTCAGTCTCAAAAT
>JAUELU010000002.1:9682652-9693523 GCA_032357145.1 Evasterias troschelii
TTTTTCTTTCTTTATTTTCTTGCAACTTCGATGACCGATTCAGCCCAAATTTTCACAGGTTTGTTATTTTATGCATAGTTGGGATACACCGAGTGACAATACTGGTCTTTGATATTTACCAAACATGTTCAGTGCCTTTAAATCATTGACTGGCCTGTAATTGGAAATAACAGCAGCTTTTAAAACATTTCAGAGTATTTAAAAGAGTACCGTACCGCAGGAACTATACTGTTTGTTTTCAGAAAAGTATCGATCATGTACTAAACATGGATTGGCCATGTAAGATCCGGTTGATTCTTTGCCATGATGTCCAGAGTGGTTAGGAGCGTCAACCAAGAGTCAAGTATGACGCATCACACAAGTTGAACTTTGTTGCATTAGCACGAAACGTGCAGATGATGTTGCCAATAGTCAACCTTGTTGGACCTGTTTCTCGAAAGATACTGTCATGTTTTTTTGAGTACCTTGTGTACGTGATAATCTGAGTGATCAAGAGACGTAACAAATAATCATTATCATAATGGTAATATCATTATGTAACGAGGCGTTTGCACGAACTGCACGGGTTAAATTGAAATGAGTTCAAAATTAAATCGAGATAATTCATAAGGGCATAATATTATGCTCATTCATACTGGATGATTGACCCATCGTGGCGGGATAAGCTCGTGTACGGTGCTGTCGGTTCGGTACACGAGAAATCTCGGGGTATACCTGGAAGTGACAATAACACCTCGCCCTCGTTACACACCTTCTTCCTTGTAATGAAAAACTAGCTATTTTAAAACTCATAGTGGCTATAAAATGAGAGCGAACGAAGCTGATTTGTGTTCTTCGACTCGGGATCATCACAGCTAGCTCCATTAGATTTGCAGGTGAATGCATTCAGGTCAACGCGGAAGTTCGTCGTACACACACTGCTCCTCAGCCGCCGTCAACGGCCGCCCTCTCTGCTGATAGCGCATACGGGGTTATTAATAACAGCTGTAATACAACACAGTGACTTCATATTTTCTTTTTAAACGGATATTTCTCTTCCATACACATGTGAACAGAACTCCTGAAGCTGAACGAGTTAGCCTTTGAAACAAGGTTTGTGTGTCAGCTGCCTGAAGGAAATTAGTGACAGTGTATTTCGACAACAAACCAGGAACATTAATACCAACATGGGAAGATAACGTGTTTTGGTGATCTGCTGTTTTTACTCCCGTGTATGATTGTCTGATAAGGAAGTGGACAACAAAAATATCTAAAGCACAAGGGGATTTTGGTTCGTTAATTCTTTCACTTCGAAAGAGGGACCGTAAATTCAACATGGGTGCCAAATCGACTAAGATGGGCCACGTCATGGGCAAACTGTCTGACTTTTTGCATGTGGACTGCCGCTTTTCTATCAGTGGGGATAGAGAGTCACGTATACTGATCCTGGGTTTGGATGCTGCCGGTAAGTAGCCTACCTTGGTGTTAAGATGCCACACGTTACAGGGGTGTTCTTGAGTACACCACACAGCTGTCTTAGGAATGCGTTTTATAAATCCTGGGAACAGCCTTGAGTTATTCCTGGCCACAAAAAATGTGATATATGCCGAGAACATGAAGTAGCATACGTAGTCTATGGGATTGTATGTTAAATATAACAGTCTGGTTATATATCCCATGGAGACATGCGTTAGTTTATTCAAAATTTCTCTTGGAATTAAAAACGTAAAACGAAAAAACAATTCTGAAAAAATATTGTACGATTTTCATTAGAAAAACAAAGACCAATACTTTTGGTTTGAACCTAATCAGATTTCAAAAATCGTTCAAATTACTCAACCATTGGGATGATTGTAAAGTGGTAGAGTTTATCATTTCATCGAATTTTGCTGCATGTAGGCCTGCACGACATGCACGATGCCTGTTATCTGAGGTTGGCCTATCGCTTTTAAATTCATTTTCCTATAAAGTAATTCGGTTTTTCGCCAATCAATGTTTATACATGAAGATAAACATGTAGACCTACTAAAACGATTTCCAAAGAACCATGGAGGAGAGAAAACACGGTGCCATATGGCAGTGGCTTCAACATAAACAAACAGGCAAACAAAAGTAGGCTACATCTAAACAAGAGAAAGACAAAAACATGAACATGAAAGATACACTACCAGACAGTAAAGAAACTTAATAAAATGCGAAATAATATCGCCCTTGAATCAAGTGAATTTAATATGCAGTTGTCCAAGGCCTTGTCATTCCAGGCAATGCAGTTTTGACATGACTGTGTGGGCTTGAATAATATCGGTCACCAATTCGATACGGTATATTGAATTGTTTGATGATTTGTTTCCCTTATGTACATTGGCACCAAATGTCTCGCCGTGCTCATATAACTACCAATGCAGTATTATCTCTCTGGTTGAAATGAAGAGCTTCCTTGACTTGTTTTGCAGTTTGTTATTTTATCGGTCAGAGTACTTGGAACGGCTCGAAGATTATTATCGGATATTGCCCTGGTATTTCCTTTTTCGTCTTTGACAGGCACTTCCCGAACCTCAGCTGAGCTCACATGTTTACAGTCAGCTATAGTTTGTTTGTTTAATTATTCCTTATGCTTATCACTTCAGTACTTGGATTTGACGCATGGACCTGCTTATCGTCCTCTCATTAATTTAATTTAAAAAATACAAGCATGAGTGGTGTCGATTCAGTGCCTAAATTCATTAACAGGCCCAAGATTATAGCTGTAGGCTTGCTCATGAACATCAGGATAGGAATTTCCTTACCACAGAGAAACAGGATACCGGCAAAACTGTCATGAGGTTGAGTATGGTAGGACCGACCATAGAGCAAGGACCAGACCGACTGATGAGAGAGGTCAATTCTATCAAGCAATGCTACCTGTAGTGTTAAACAGCTTCACTAATACAAAATGATTGTCCACAAAACAAAATTATGTATATAAAAAACCTAAATAAATGACATAATGACAAAACATCAATTTCTTTTTCTTCCTCAATGATTATACCAATTACTCAGACTATAATAAATAAAATGGCTCTAGACGCAAGATACTGATATCCATATATCCATCTTAACTTGTATACTCTCGATTAACGCATGTGTAAGGCAATATTCCAGTGAGACCTCAAAACATAAAAACAAAATCTAGTTCGAACTTTTTCGAACAGATGCCACATTGGTTACAATTACACAACAAAATACTGAATGATATTCGAGGGTTACTGAACAGAAAGTGCAAAACTTCACCTTGAGTCTTACACACTTTTGGCGCTCACCATAATGATGTGTTTTTGTTTTGAAAATATGCAGGAAAATTATTTTAACGCATTTGGTAGGATAGGCTTTACGCACTGACGTCACCAAACCGCCATCTCAGAGAGATAAACTGATGACGAAACAATAACAACCTTTAGGTGAGGGCATGAATCTTGCCCCTGTTTTAAGAACTACAGGAAGATACAAATTGAGGGAAGATGAAAGATTCCTCCCGAAAGTGAAATAAATTGTTATTTAATAATTATAATATTTCTTTAAGCTTGAGCGAGTTCATATAAACCCTTGAAAAGCCTTGTGAAGTTGTATATATACGGCAGTGAACCGGGTTTATTTAATCGGAGCTTTTCAAGAGACTTCTTTAAACTACCATAAGCCGAGCCCGACACAGTCATGTAATAATGTGCATTGAAATAAATATAATTGTTGGCGCCCATTCTACAATAGACCCTTATTATTGCTTTGAATTTCTTTCAAAATTACGTTATAACAAAAGCAACCCCCGGTGGCTGGGATCGTGTGGAGGATTTAGCATGCTTTCAGCACAAAGGGAATATTATAATGCTAGTTGCTATCAGTCTGTTTATTTCATGCAAACCACAGTGGAGTGTTGCGACATTCAGTTTAATTGACGAGTTGGTATACAATTGCTGAAGGTTACCTTTATTGGGCTGAGCATTGTTACCCAACGACTAGCGCAAGGTCAAGTAAGGGCGGATATGACGACATTTTATGGAATTGTGTAAAATGGCCAATTGGACCCCGGTCATTCATTGTGAATGGTCGGTGGTTCTATCCCCGTAACACTTTCTATGCCCCTCCCCTTCAATATTATTTCAACACATTGTTTTGTAAATATTTCTTTCAAAAAGTATAGACGTATGTATTCACTTTTGTACGCTCACACATGTGTACACATGCAGGAAAGAAATGTCATCCATAGTGTACATAAAACCTTGCAAGCAGCATGTCTCAATGATCATAAAACAATATATTATTGTTGCCAACTGAACCATAATGTTAACCACTGAGCTACAGTTCCCCGCCCCCGCCTCTCCCCCTATACCACAGTTGAGTTGAAGCGTGGTTGACGGCAAGACATTTAACAAAATGCAAATGGATTAGTATTAAAAGGGTTTTTCCTTTGTATACGCGAATATGTGTCAGTAGGTGAATATTTTTTCATTGTATAAAATTTGAAAAAGTGAAATTCATTGTCGAATGTCGAACTGCACCTTTTTTTATTGGTGTTGATTGTTGAACCGTGATCCCTGGATTTCCATTGCTGTACCTGGTACTTGATAGAGAACTGTACCGTTGAGAACAGTAGGCCCAAATGCACTAGGTTATTTGTATTTACAGTTGACAAGATGGCTGGTTAACACATTTGAACAAAATGAATTGTAGTATTTGTACACAGTAATGTTGAACTCTCGTCACTACAAATAATCACTGCAGCCTACACGAGTATCTTGCAACATATTAACATAAACTTTCATTATTCATTCAAAATGCCAAGTCCATTCCTAGCCTTGCTGCCGTGTGACTTAATTACCAAGCCTGTGCCGATTTGGAAGAAAGGAAATTACATTTCAGTTTCTATATTATGGATTCACATTTAGTGGATATTTGGAGTGACTGGTAAGCCGATAGTTTCGTTGCATTACAATCAGCGGGCCCATGGAAACTCAAAGGCAAAGTATCGAACTGATTATATAGGATAAAAATACTAACAGTATATTGTTTTAATTTGAAAGCTCACTCATTATAAAATTAATACCAGTTAGCCCCTTGTCAATCGTCCAGGCCCCAGGGTAGTACTTTTCCATGTCTTTGTAATGGTGCCGCCATCCTATTTCTCCCACCAGTAGCACCAAACCAAGGCTTGAAGGCCCCAGTCGCGATTGGTATGGCTGACAGGGGGCCAAGACAACAATTGTGGCAAGTTTAGCAACAGGGTTAGGGTGCACTTGGTCAGAGAAAATTACATTTAAACATCGCCACAAATCAACGTTGCTTATTTCGCTTATTTTGATTGCAGCGATTGAAATAAACACGTGCGAGAACGTGCACAAAATCCCTGCAAAACCTAAAACCTTCTGAATTGATGAAATTTTCACTGGTTGGTTTGAGATGGCGTGTTATTTATAGTAAAATGGTAGATAAGACTTGATTTATTCTTCTTTAAAAAAACCGATGACGTATTATCACTTTAAGTTCCATGTTCAGACACGTAGTTTTGTTTTCTGAATTACAACTTCTGCACGTACGGGTAAACGTCGTGATGTCTGAAAACAGATGTGTGTCCCTCGTCAATCGGCAAGATGGCATTATAATACGACTGTCCCTAGCGTGAACCAATGCATGTCTAAGACTTCAAGTCCACCCACGAAATGAATGCGAATGTGTTGGTGGATGGGTTGGTTTGTTATACATAAAACAAAAACAAGGCCAACATCTTAACGTTTGTATATACATAAATAACAAAATGCTCATTAGGCCTATATGCGAACTGCTATTAGCCTTTTTGAGATGGTGGACACCAGGAGTGCACATGTTTTGTTTGGGTGTACAGACAAATTTACCTAAACCAATTAGTGCCCTGGTACTGAGCCCGCCATATCTCAAAATGGCTTGGCCTGATGTGATGATATCCTATCCGCATCTCTATTTTGATTTGGTAACTCCATGAGCATGTTTTGAAAATAAACTCGGAAAAGAAATGTACGTCGGCTTTTCCATAGAATGTTTCAACTGTGAATAATTTATTTTCGGAAGGAAAACCACAAGCCCGTTTTCCACTCAGCTACGCCGGGGAACCATACCACATGACGTCATAATTATTTCTACAAAACTTTGTGTAATGGCCTTCCACTGGTCCCTATACCCAAAGCAACAGTCGGTAGAAGCTACTTTCAGTTTTATAAAACATGCCATACAAACCACCAGGAAACTACATGTACTTTAAAACAATTCTTAGAATTGCTCAAAATGATTTTGAGAGAAAACTGCTTGTTCATGTTCTTATACGGTTTCGGACATGGTACGGTTCCTTTAAATTGCCATGACAGACAATTCAAACAAAAACAAGTTCAATGTGTGCCTATGCATCTAGAAAGAAAAGGCTCAAGGACTTAGTATGAACTTGTTATGTCAACCTAAGTTGTACTAAGCTTACAGAATACAGAAAACATAAATTATAGCTCATGACAATATCTGTACTATATCACTTTAAACGGGGAATTGCATCACAGCAATATTACCAGTTGGTGCCAACCAGCATTAAAGCGTATACAATATCTGGACGAGGAACCGTGCACAATTAAATATATTAATATCCCATCGACATGTGGGTGTGATACTGAACCCTATACAAGGGTTAATAGAAACTTGAGTTGACCTAATAATAATATATACATGACAATAAACACGGGTTAGGCTACTCCTATTCCATACAATCCTGTCCAATGAAAAATAAGTTCTGTTTTAAAAAGTACACGTACATTTTAAAAAGTTAGAACGTAGCAAAACCGATTGTCTGTCGTTGCGTCTTTGAAAATACAGGGGTGATGAAGTTTATTTTCGCAATATCCTGCAATATCATTGAGGCCTTTATCGTGGCGGCCAACTTGATCATATCACACCGAAACCAACATACAAACTGGGCCTGGATTGGAAGGAAAGATAACTCCTGTTTGGTGTCATGAGGGTCACTCTTCATGATTTGGTAATACGGGTGAGCAAGACAGAGATTGCGATTTCATTCACTTATATTAAAAATATCCATTAAAAAAGTGACGCTCAAGTGAACATGTACTCGTGTGTAAAATGTACATCCTTTTTACAAGCGAAGCTAATTGTTAGACAGCTGTTTATTAAGCACATACAATGTACATTAAAATTATTGCTTCAAAAACACGTTACCAAAAGGCCGGGTACCAGATTGTCCCCACAATTTTACTGCAAATTAATATGCGTTAGCATTTCAATTTCCGCCACAAGCATCATTGGATTCGGGCCATGGTCGTAGGCCAACTTCTTGAAACTAATATAGTTTCTAATCTAAGTGTGCTTGACACTGTTATTGGAGTCCGTCAACAACACAGCGTGTGTACATGCTAAACTGTGACATCATTAGCATACGTTGCCGATTTCTTTTTTAACAGTCCGTACGCCAGCCAGGCCTTTAATATTAAGACGGCAGGTTGGAATCCCCCGAGACCACGGTAAAGGGAGACGGGTTGGCCTGAGGATACCAATCCGTTTGTGACTCATCCATCTCATAACGTGATGATGATACCAGCACAGTACAGACACTTCGAGCACAAATCTATATTACTGATCCCTGTGTGTCAAGGCACCCCCTAGCTACAGAGTCCTAAATAACAGGCAAAAAACCTATACAAAGGCCCCGAAGTATAATGCAGCGATGTACTTTTCGGGGGGTTGGTAGGACCATAATCCTGTTGAAGTAATCAGATCATTTCTTGTTAGCCTAAACTAAAATTCTTGATGGACGTGACAAAATGTCTGATATATTTTGGTGTGAATTGAAATGAATGTCACAAGATCCATTTTAACTTTAAATGACACCTTCATTATTCGCAAAAAGTGAGAGCAAATTTCTCATGTGTGATCAAATGAAGATTTCATTATAGGGAAATTACCTTCTGTATTTCGATGTAAATTATACGTCTCTATAATGCTGTTTTTGTTTTAAATAACGACACTGTTTCAGTTACCGTTTTTTGGGACATATTTTATTATGTAAAGACAAATCATTAATATTTTGTAGCACACTACTTATAGGCCTTCGAGGAATTTTCCATTGCAGCCATGCAATATCATTTACATAAAAAGATACAGTTCTGCACACTCAAAATTTATTTTTATTTCAAAGACATACTTTCTGCTGAGCATTGCCTTATGCCATGACATCACACCTGGGGAAAACTGCACATCTACCAACATCTACTGTTGCAATCTGTCCACCAAAAATTGCCACACAAAAGCCTATACCTCAGAAACTACCAGGTTCCACCTTGCTTTTCAGTAAAAATAATAGACGTTTACCGTGCTGCTTGGTTTCTTCGGAACCAAAGCTGCCAGTCAGTTCTTCCTGATGGTATGCCCTGATTCTATTTATAGTGTTGTATAAATTGTGATGGCACACAGGAATCTCAACGGTCAAAGCGCGAGTTCCTTCAAATCACCATAAGGGTCGGGCTTGTCAATGTAATCACTCGACTCATCGTTAAGCTTGTTTATACATCTATTGGGAAAACATTGGCTTAAAACAACATACACATCGCACGACTCGGCACGCCTGATATGATTAATTACTACCGACCCATTTAGCACTTAATTTATCTTGGTCTAATTGAAATTCAGTTTGCTTTTATTGGGACATGGCTTGGGCAGTGCAGGCACCCGTGATATAATGCATTTGCAATGGGAGACATGGGAGACGTGAACTCTTGAGATTGACTCAGGGCAGAGAGAAATAGATGGTTCAGGACCGAGGATCGTCCCCTGTGGAACGCTGCTGTGTACCTTTTAGCCAGGGTTTGTTAATGGGATGTCCGCAAACAAAACAGGGTGTCTAGAAGACATCAGACATCTCTTGCTACTGTCATGGAATTGTGTGCTTTTTAATTGAACCATGCTTCCCATGAACTCTGTATACAAACATTAGTTGTTGATTCGCGTGATAATATATATTTTTAGGAATGACGCTTTGTTTCTGTGTTTTTTTAATTTATGTTTCCTCGTGTGGTTTCAAATTCATGGAACAAAGTTCCGCTTGTTCATATGACTTTCGGATACGCAATGAGTAGAATCTAAATGAGCATGGCGGGACAGAATAACATGGTTGATACACTATTGTTTTTTTTTTTTTTTTTTTTTTTTTAAGTGAACGTGTTCAGGAATTCCTGTCCTCACACTTTGATGTAAACCTCAACTTTTTCCAAGTTTATCCGAAGTACGGGTTGTTTATGACGCGTCTGTTACATTCCGTTGAACATAATAAACCCCCCGCCGGATGATGAACAACATAATGCCCGTGCAACATGTAAAATTACAGACCTCTCGCTTATTGAAAATGACTGTGTCGAGTGTTTGAAGATGTTGGAAATGAATTTGTCACTTACTGTGTGAATTATAAAAAGGGCAAACAACTTTGTACATTTCCTTGACCCTGTATGGGTGTAGGCCTTCATGGTATCGGTACAATGTGGCGAAATTTGAATATTATCACTAGATTGCACAGACTGACTTATCCTCAGCTATCAACTTGTACTCCCTAATACACGGGGCTGTTACCATGTAGACTTCAGTGAGTAACCCGACTATTTCTGTATGATGGCAAGGGCAACCTCATTTTGAAATGTCAAGGATTTTGGGAGTGTAAGCTATATTTTAAGAAGTTTTATCAATTCAATTTGGCAAGGAATTATTGTACTTTTAAAGTTTAGTGTAAGCTATATTTTAAGAAGTTTTATCAATTCAATTTATAGGGCAAGGAATTATTGTACTTTTAAAGTTTATGTCCTGATCATCGGGCGATTGCTGATTAAGATTTAGTTAACTATCAATTAGGCTACCGCCAAATCTTAATATTTTCAGTAAAGTAATTAGCCAATCAAAAGTCTTGTTGAGCTGAAAAAATAAAGCAGACGACTGTAAATGGAATTCCTCTATTTTTTTTCAAAACCTCTGCAGGAAAAACCACAATTTTATACAGGGTTAAACTTGGCGAGGCAGTCACGACGATACCCACAATCGGCTTCAACGTAGAAACAGTCACTCCCGTACCCAATGTCACCCTCTGCGTGTGGGACGTGGGCGGTCAGCAGAAAGTCAGAGCTTTATGGCAGCACTATTTCTGCGAAACTCACGGTAAGGGGTTTATTTTTAAAAAGTGGTTATTCATACTTTATTTTTGATAGCAAATCCCCTTTAATGTCTACAATTTGCCTCCAATCTTGATGAACTAAATGGGTGACGTTGCCAGCAAGTGAAGAAAGATGCTGGCCTTACCAACGTTTTGTACAAATTCTTTGGTTTTCAACTTGTGATAAGTGGTTTTAGGCCGGGGTGGGATGTGGTTTTTTTCCCGCATGGCGAAGACATTTCCAAGGCCAAATACAAATTTGTCAGACACGTAAATATCCATGAGGTTGACAGAGGAGGGGAGGGTCTCGATTTCATGGATTCAAGATTAATCTTCAGCCGAGTACCAACCTATAAACTTATCTTATGTCACAACATACAAATCATCACAGTGACATTGACAACCCATTACAAGGTGACTCTTCCCTGTGTTGTGAAATCGAGCTCAAGGCCCACTGTCATGTTTGTAGATTTTTTATAAATTTTACTACATGGCATCTCATGATTATCTGTCTATTATTGGAATCCCCAAAGATGTTATAGGCAGAGATGCTTGCTTTCGTTTACAGTTACTGTCTGAAAGTTGTGATTAAAGTCATTTGCTTAGTTGTTAACTCATACTCATTGTGAAACTCTAATGTCACAAGAGACATGATAGGGTGTGGATATAAAATCCCCCCTATCACGTCACTCACCCTATT
>JAUELU010000002.1:9705961-9721590 GCA_032357145.1 Evasterias troschelii
TGTCAACATAATTATGAAGATAATGACATGTTAATTGATTTCCAATCACAGTACACATTGATAACATTATTTAGGCCATAATATTTATTGTTTTGGTTGAACGTATGTTTGAGATACATGAAAACAAAACATAGTATTAATTTCCCTTTTTAAGTCCAAACAAAAAAATATGTTTCAAATGCCCCCAAAATAAGTAAACTAAATCACTTTTGGGGGATCAAACTATAGGTCAAGGAGGATTGTCATCATGATGAGCGCACTGTCCATTTCAGATCTACGGCCCGTACGCGCGCGCATCGAATGCATGAACTACGTGAGAGTTCATGTACAGCCACAGGAGTCCTATATGATCATATGACAACAGTCACCCTTTAAGTTTGAACTAAGTTTGAACTAAGTTTGGAATTGATTGTCACTTTTTTTCTACTTATATAATTTTGGTTGTCCCCCTTTAAGTTTTCAATCAATTGCCACTCAATTATCTATTCTTATTTGATTATTTTTATTTATCTTTTTCACCTTTAATACCAATCATTTATTTTAACACATTCCACGTTTCAAGCTCATTATAATTAATTGAAGAAACAAAAGCAACTCGGCAGTTTGGAAGGAAATGCATCTGGTTAAACTTGAATTTGAGTGTGTTGTAATGTTAGTGTACAGCTATGGTATGGAAATGTAATCTTTAGCCGATTACTGAATAAAATGCAGTAGTTAAAGCTGTCTTTACAAACTGGAACTCTTATGCTATTATGGTCTGTATACGTTTGGTAATGACTCTGAAAATTAATGGCAATAAAAACTTACTTGGTAAGAAGTACAGCAGCTTTGGATAGGGTAATGCATTTTGAGAAACTTTTCACTTCAAAGTACTACGGGTATGGACAAATATATCACTTTTGATAATACCACAAAATTTGAATTTGATGGCCGTAACGCTTCTCAGACTGTGTATTCCTATAGGGAATATTCTTCCTGCGTGGAAGATATCTCAAAAACGCGACCACCTTTTGAAGTGAAATTTTCACAGGTTAGTTTTATTGTATATATACAGGTTGTATAGGATTAAAACAATCAGTAGGCTCCAGTTACCAAATGTAAACAGCACCTTTAAAAACTGACTGTGTATATCCAGCCTACGTGTTTGGCTACCGATTTAATGAACTTTACGCAACTGCGTAAGGCCACTTGGGCAACATTTATTGCATGAGTTGTGCACCAGTCACACAATAATTGTTGTAAGTGGACTTATGCAGCTGCGTATAGTTTTTTGAAATCGACTGCAGAACAAGTAATCATTAGTCTGTGAATGCATGTCAGTTCATCTGTGTTCATCTGCCTTTTTTCACAGATGATAGCAAACATGCCATAAAATCCAGCATTGTAAAACTTGTAAATGGCCTTGTACTTGGGTGATACAGTTTGGATCTGGGCACTTTATGTAAACATTGTACATTGTCCACAAACTTGTTATGCAGGTAAAATTTGTTAATTGTGTGAACACATACAACATGACGTGACGGATTGACTTTTCACTTCAGTTTGACAAACAAACAATTTTTTACAGGATCCATCAGACTACTAACACTATAGTCACAACCTATGCCCTTTGTACTTACAGCAAACATTAATGACTCTTCCTTAGTTTTCAAAGTTGTTTGTAAAGTTTGCTTTAATTAGTTACATAGTTTGATGGTTAGACAGAATGTAGTCAGACCATTTATTAATTACTCTTTAGTGATACTGAAAAATGAAATTGCCCTTCGCGTGTTGTGTCAATTGACCTATTGGAACTAGACAGCGCATGTGCCCCTATGTTAAAACTCAACATGACATGGAGCACTGTGCACAATAATGCCAGGTAACAAACAATGCAATTGTTTGCAGATTATTCCAAAGCATAAAGCTATTGTGTTGCATATGTTGACAATAGATGTCAGAAGGTGAAGTCTACAGTACCAAGAATGGGTTGAAAGGAAGGAACACAAGGTTGAGTATGTAAAACGGCTCTTAATATTATAAAGCAAATCAACCAAGTTACCTGAATGCAACAATTTTTAATCAAAAACTGCACCTTTAGGGCGGCTTAAAGCCCACTGGACCACTATAGAACTAGCTAGAGTCATATAAATTCATGTTCTCACAACCCATAGAGTATGGTGTTACAACATATGCATCAAAACATATTAAAGATTTACTAGTATACACATAGTACGTATACTTTATCAGCCCGCATAAATGAATAGGAATATGATTCTACATGGTGCATGTGTGACTTTGTGTGTGATTTTTTAAACTCAAACTTATCTTAGGGACTTTGTTATGACAGGGAGAAAAACAACAAATTTTACAGCTACTTTCATGTTTTTCTTCATTACTGCAGGCAGAGAAAAGAGCACACCACAATGCACTTGAGCGAAAGCGGAGAGATCATATCAAAGACAGCTTCAATTCCCTCAGGGATGCCGTACCAAACCTTGAAGGGGAAAAGGTAAGGTGTAGACTTAACACACTACTACCCCTATTGTGCAGTTTTATGGGCTGGGTAGATTTATATAAACAAAATTACTCTCAGCTTTTAACAAACCAGCGGAAGTATAGGCCGGGTGGATGTAAACACTATTTTGAGTTACTTTGGAAGAGGTTTCAGTTGTTTGTATCAATGGATCAGTATTTTTTCTTCAACTGGTATTGGTGTTTCAAAAACAATGTTTGAGTAGTTTTAACCAGGTTTGAAAAGGTTTGTACCAGGGTTAACAAGTTTTGTACTGCTTTTTAGCATGGGTTCTTAGATTGGGGCTGACCTGAGTTAAAAGTAGTTTGGGTCAATGTGGAAAAGGTTATTATGCACCAGGTTTGAAAAGGTCTGAATTACGGTTGAGGGGTTTGTGATCGAGGTTGAATAACTGTTTTGTGTCGGCACTTTTTTTTGTTTCTGTTGCAGGCATCAAGAGCCCAGATCTTAAACAAAGCTACAGAGTACATTCAGTTCATGAGACGAAAGAACAACTCACACCAGTCTGATATCGATGGTTTGAAGAGACAGAACACGCTTCTAGATCAACAGAGTAAGAACACCCACTAAGTGGAATACAAACTACCAAGCTATAAAACGTGTACAACCAAATTGTAAAAAACCAAACAGCCAGCATGAGGCTGGCTGTGAAAATAGTCTTACACTTCCCCTGAATATGTAGAATTGCAATGATTGCATACGGGACATCTGACAATGGTCTCCGTTGGTAAAGATCATCACTCACAAGTTGACAAATCAGTTATCTAATGCCCTGTTGCAGGGAAAACATGATAACAGCTCCACTGAGAAACATGGGTTGGACCTTGACCACTATAGCGTGATTGTGTAATCAAGCAGGGAAATTCCCCGTTTGTTATTATTTTGGCACAAAGAGTAATTGTCTGCAGTTGGTCAGAAAGCTGGGTAGAAAATTGAAGAACTAGGCACACACTGATGTAGGGTTAAAATTAGTACCAATGAAAATTCTTGGAATATATTATTGATGTTTAATTTTGTGGTTTACTCTTTCCTAGTTCGTCAGATTGAGAAGAGTCCAGGTGACGCTCAAGTTGTCAGCAATGGCCTAGCCCTCCTCACCAACCCCAAAGGGTCCACCGTCTCTGCCTTCGACGGGGGCTCGGGTTCGGACTCAGACTCAGACTCGTCAGAAGAGAGATCCCGCATTCCACCAAAGAGGTTAAAAATTTCTCAATCCGGCGACAGCTCTCCCAGCAGCGGGTCCGTTTCTATGTCTAGTGCAAACTTATTGCCAGTCGATACCCAGACATGATCTTTAGGAATGTCTTTAATTTAAGAAAGTAAGAAAGTGGTTTTTTGATAACGCCCATGCTTTCCTTGTAAAGTAACTGATGGATGATGGCAATATGTTTTAGTGTGATGTGTTGACATTTGCGAAAAGTCAGGGGGGTTGGGCGGTGGAACCATTTAGAGGCAAGTTCATCAGAGCGCAATTAGTAAAGGTCTGAAGTACCTCCAAAGGAATGGTTAAAACCCGGCACTGTTCTATTAGATGTCGGCAGTTTAGGCTCGATCACAAAGGATTGTAAATTATGGCTTCTATCAAAAACCAACTTAACCTCAGAAAAAATAAATTGTTTAACAACTTTTTTTCTGAATCACAGCCATGATTTCCTGCTATGCATATAGACCATAAGGATTACACTTAAAACAATAAAGATCTAAAGTTGCTCAGTAAGTAAGTGATAAGTCATGAGGAAAGTATGGGTAGAAGCAAAATCACCTTTTTTCACCTGTCAATCACATTTGGTACTATGTTTTCTTGTCACTAATATTGATATTTGGAGATGTATGGAGCGTTGTTTGTGTACATTTATCTAGGAGAGTGTGTTCCTAGTTGTACTGACCACTAGGTATTGTACATCATAGCTTTCAAGGAATCTATGAAATATATTTTGTTTTCTTTTAGATATTTCATTCGGTGTGATGTTTGTGTGTGTTTATGGAAAGTTCTTGTTGATAGGGTTTGCACGACACTGTACGCTGCTCATGGTGTTCGGAGCAAGGCACTGTACTGTTTTATCTGCACACAATCCCCATGACCCAGTTAAAAAGTGAACAATTTGCAAACAATTTGCTTTGCAAATTGACAAAGAAAAGAAATCACAGATTTGTATCAGAAGAAAATGGCTGCTTTGTCGATTTTCAAAGACATGCTTAACTGGGTATATCTGATGCTAAACAAATGCGAGAACTGGTCCAAGAAAAGTATACAACGTTTATTTGGACTGTTAATCACTTTTTCTGCTAAAAACAAGATTTTCTTATGCTTAGCACTTGTTTGTCAACCTCTGGTGGTGATTTGTACAGCAAACGAAACTCTTTCACTCCAAGACTGTTTTGTATGAATTTAAAAAAATGTAATATATATTACCTTTTTACTCCGACAGTATTAATCCAAGCAGACTTTTCAGTTAACCAACATGTATTTGAAAACTTTTTTAGAATGCAAGACCGATTCGTTCATGGCATTTTATAAGAAAAGTGAAGGATTCTTTTGGATGAAAAAATCAGATCGGTCTCTTTGTCTAGATTACTGTGTTGGGTAAAACCAAATCAACAGTGTACGTTTGTTTTTAGGAAAAGAGGGGGAGGTTGATGGAGGTGGGGTTGGTGTCAGCAAAAAGAGTAAGAGTGCCCTCTAGTGTTGCTGTTTGGCATCAATAATCATAGTCAAAGTAGTATTTTGAATTTTTGATTGGGATGTTTGGTAGGTTGAGCAACAAGTAAATGAGCTGGAAAGGTGCAGAGATTGATGGATTTAAATTGACTTGGTACCACACAATGTCAAACTGCATAGGCTGGGCACTCTGAACTTGCAGTTGTATTTGTATAAAAGAAAAGATATGACAAAACATTTTAATTAGTATTCTTAACATTTGTTATTTGACACTACAAAAATGCCTAACAATTATACCTCAAATACTTGGCAGAAAGTCTGCATCACTTCTGCTGCACATAATATTCTTCCAATTCTAACACTTAATGAAATCATTTTAATCTTCCTGCAGTAGAACTGAACTGTGTTACAGTGTTTATATCTGAGATAATTTGGGAAGGAACTGTACTTTTTTCCTCGTTTCCACTAAATTGTGGACCTTTTCTTTGATGAACGTTCTTAATGGTGAAAACAGTGGGACGTTGTAAGCTGTTATCATTAGTTTCATCTATTCCATAGGTCTGTACATTTGGACTGAAGTATGAAACATCTTATTCTTTCTTGAGCGTTTGTGTTGCTTGTACTTCTATTTTAATCAGCATTCTTTGAAGGGGTTCAGAGTAAAGAATTAACACAAACTCCCTTGGGTTGAGTCAAAGTTCAACACCACACCTGATAATGCATGGAGGGAATACAGGCAATTTATTTTATTTTTTCTTGGGGAAGTAAATAAATAACTACATAAAATAAAATGAAAAAGTAATAGCTTTTCGAGCTACTGTGATTAAGTTAAAGTATGAGGCATCCTTGGTTTCATTACCAGAAGTATATGATAATAATACCAGCTAGAGTTGACAGATATTACTTAAAAGAAACGAGGCTTCCGTCAAGGAGACACTCCCCCCTACCTGGCACACATACAAATATATAAAGATAAATTGCTTTCTTGCCCCTTGTCATTGCCAATATTCCCTTTTGGAATGTTCAACGGAAGCATATTTTCCTTTACTGAAGAAAAAGTAAGTGACCTTACAATACCAAAGTGTTAGCCTTAAAACACTGCATGTGTCCCATTGGGTGGTATGCCTTGCTCCATGCAAAACATACTCCTGTTACATGAACAGTCCTCCGTCAAACATGATCAAACAAATCAAGTTGTTGGGACTAGATTGGTTTGCATTCATTCTGATGGTTAATGGGTCATGTTCTATACTCGACAATGCAGACCAACTAGTTATGTCCTACAAACCCATGCTTCATATTTTAACAAAGGTTCGTTACTTCTCTGGGAAAGAACAATGTACATTTTGGCACACGAATGTTTGTTTTTGTTATTGTGTAAATATATATAAAAAATGTATCACACCAATGTGTAACAAGTTAAATGTTATTTCAATCGAAGATTTATTATTTTTGTAAGTTAATTTTTGTTGCCTAAAATGCCGAGGTATTTTATAGATACACATTCTTATCGGCAAATTACGGTCCTCATCTAATACATAAAGCTGTTAAAGCACAAAAGTATTGCAGGGCAGTTTATTTGCTATAACACATTAGCAGGAAACCAATCATAAGAGATATGCGTTTTATTTAGCAGATTTAACAGTCCAAGCTGTAAACCAGGTTCAACTTAATTTGCTGCAGTCTTAATGCTGGTTAAATCCATTTCCTACCTAACTAAGTTATATTTCAGCTGGAGTAGCTGACATCAGTGTATTAATTTCACTTATAGTTAATTTGTTTCACACCCAGTCATTCTGTAGCAAAATCCGAGTGCATTAAGTTCATGTGAGCTTTTGTGTAGAGGAGACAGGTACTGGTGGGAAATTAGATTGTGTTGGTATTTATGTTGTATGTATTGTACATTTTTGAACATATTTTAATTCTGAGAGTTTCTTTCTATTGTCTGGATTAAAGGGAAGGGAGTGGGTTTGTATTATTCCCTTTTTATGACGGACTCTTTAGAAGTACCTAAGCGGAAAGAAAACAAGAACGACAGAAGTAAAAATGTGTAGATTTCAATTTGTTTCCGACTTATACTTTTATTTGACTTGTGGGTGTAATTTGCAAAAAGCACATGATACATTGATGGCTTTGTCTGTCTGTTGATGCATGCATGGTCTGTGTTTCACTCAAACGCGTTTAGTCGATTTATTCGGCAAACATGGCAACCAACAAGGCACTGACAGATCGAAGAGAAAAACAATGTATTGGTCTAAAACTCCCTTTTGACAAAGTGACGTAACTTCATTACTAGCTGGTTCAACATGAAGCGTTAGAGTGACATCTAGATAAACTTTTGACTCCAGTCAGCCAAACCAACTTGCTCATTGCTGTCAAAGGGCTAGACCAGCTGAAGTCTCTCCATTTGGACACAGACTATGGCTGTATCTGAATTAAGTGACTTTAGCTGCTGCTGTGTAATAAGTAATAAGGCATAAAAAAACTTTGGTTTGTTAGTGCAGTCAAACACCGTTTGAGCAACAGTCGGCATAAATTTGCAATTCGACAATTCAAAACAGATAATGGATTCTAATTTTATTTATAACATTGTAAGTTTAAATAGTAATTATTCCAATACTTATGTTTTTGGCGGTGGAAAAAGTGATGTGACAAAAGTAAACATCACACAAAATTACACGTACTGATGGCTCAGAGGTGTTCTGAAGGTACCTCAATGGTGACCTTTTCCTTCGAAACACACATGCGTGTATCTACATAACATGGACGTCATTATCTTGTAGCACATTGTGTGATAAGAATTGGTTAAAGCAACTGTAACTGCATAAGGACTATCAACGTTCCATACACACAGTCATACAAAAATAATATAAAAACTAAATATGGTTTTCTCATTAAAACGGGTTTGAAGATTCAAAGGATAACTTACATAACATGCCTTGAAGGAAAGTTGGAATGATTGGCTGTAACCGAAGGCAAACATTCTACAGTCTGTGTTGGTCAAGAATTATCTAGAGATAAAGACCCACATGGCACAAATGTTTTTTATAAGAAAATGTTTACAAATCGTTGATGATGGCCTTAGTTTAACTCGCGTACACATAACTTTAAACCCAGACCACACTGCCTTTGGCAGATAGTAACCAACACATGATTTAATCCGTTACTTTATTGTAATCACATTAATCTGCTACAAGTACCTACTCACAAAACACACACCTGTGGTTTAACGTTAAAGGGAAAATAAAACCAATTAAAACAGGCTTTCCCTCACCTGCTTGAATATGAAACAGGAGTTATGTGTCAAAGGGGATACCCAATCACACCTTCACAAAACTTATGGGATTCTTGAACCCATGGGAATTCCTTTAGGAAATCTCTCCAAACAAACACCCCTGTAATAATCAATACAGAAATGTATGCATAGATACTTAACACTAACATTACCTCCCCCTCCCAAACATTGTGAACAGAACACACAAACTGACTGCAGTCTTCCACACACAGTTATAATAAAGCCTCAAACATTCAAGATCAAAACCTACATGTTACACATTAAATTCACATACACTGAACAATTTCATATATAATACATTATTTATCATGAGCAGTGGTTTACATCAGTACCAGGCTGTGGCCGCATGTGTGTCTTATTCCTTGTTGGCAGTATCAGTAATGAACACCAAATATTGGTTGCTACAGAAAAGGACCAGACTATTTCTCCTTCAAGCCTCAGTTTGGCAGTAAGGCTGTTGGCTGGACCACCATGTTAACATGGATGAAGCACAGCTACCCTCGGCAACAGCAGCAGCCGCAAATGTGGTACACAGTTGTCAATGGCTAGTGCCATATCACTGCATCTTCTTATAACTTCAACAGTCCTACATAAGCAAAACAGCCGCAGCCAATGACAAATCAAGATGGCAGCTACATAAACATGGAGATTTTGGAACACTAGGTGGCAGCAGACATACCGGGTAAGCTTCCACTGAGCATGCGCACCATTCTGTGAACAATGGGTTAAATGCATATGCGACATATGCTGCCACCTACTGTCCGAGAAATTCTCCCATTGGGTAACAACAACCATCCATTCATCAACTGTGAGCTAGCTCCTGAGATTGCCTACATATTTGAACCAAACCGGTTAGAAACATGAACGGAATAATCTGTTTTCCTTCCATCCAATTCATGCCTTTCCAGTAATAAGTTCATTTTGGCACTGAGAGTGACGAGAAGAACTGATTGGCATGGTAGGCCGGCTCCAGACCGATGTTAAACAATGGATGACTTTGTTTCTGTCGGGTGGAAAATAAAGCAGATTGGAATCAGAATGTCACAATCGAAAATTACACATTTTTAATGCAAACTACATTGTTGATTATACTAATAAAATAAGAAGTGTAATCCAACGAAACATGACTTTCAAAATGCAACAGATAAAATATCAAATTAAAATGTTAAAATCAAAGAGAGATACAAACTTTGAATAATGTACCATAAATAAAGCAAACAATCTAGTTAAAAAATAAATTAAGCAACGATCTAGTGGTTAAAAAAGAAAAAACAAAACACGCCTAAAACACAACTATAAATATATGCAGAATATAAACAATTGATATTCAATATATAAGAAAGAAGGAAGTAGTATTGAAAGAGTCTCAGGGAAGAAACAGAAGTCAGTTCTCTAAAAGAACACAATAATACAAACACATTAAATACATATAGTCAGATACATAAATGTTGTACTTTGATAAAGACACAACATATTCAACATCAATTTATTGTCAATAAATAATCAAGTAGAAACACAATCAATTATGCATCATTTCCTAGATATTTCAATTTAAGTTGACCTATGTCCCATGACTATGACACTCTTGTACTGTCATAATAATGACAAGAATAATGCAAAGAATCAACTACATTTGGATTAATCCATGAAGAGGAGAATTTTTTCTGGCAATGACTGAACAATAAACATGCAATAACAATTTATTTTGCAAACCGTAGTGTACACACAAACCCCTACATAATGGCAGTTATGGGGTTCTTCCATTGTTGTTCTACAACTCCCTTTTCTGAAGAAATCCTCTGTTGGGTACCACTAGAACAAATGCTTCCCCACAAGGTTTTCCTTGTCCTAGTGGTACGCCACAGAGTTTTTCTTCAGAACAATAGAACAATAATAGAACAACAATGGAAGAACCCCCTAACTGCCACATGTAAAGAGGGGGGGGGGGGGGGGGGGTGAGTACGGGCCCCGCCCCCCCGGTGAGGAAGGGCACCACAGTTTACCACTTCTAGAGCGCATGCAAAATATACATCACACATTCCAACAGGACCCAAGGTCTCCTTCACTCTGGAAACCACTCAAGACTTACCAGTTCATTTTCAGGGGGTCCTAGTATTAATTTATTGGCAAGTTTTCCCGCTGCAAAGTGTTGAGCCACAGACAGTCCGCTCAAGCAGTAACATGTATGGTAGAAATCACGAGCTCTGAGAAAAAGAAACATTATCAAGTTTGTATAATTGGTCTTTGCAAGTTATGAACATGTATTTTAATAAATAAGGCAAAACAAACGGTAACATGTATGTAACATGTATGAAACATTATCAAGTTTGTATAATATAACATTATCAAGTTTGTATAAATGGTCTTTGCAAGTTATGAACATGTATTTTAATAAATAAGGCAAAACAAACAAAACAACAAAAAACAAAATAAAACCCACACACACACAGAAACAAAGAGATACATAAATATTTTGTTCAGATTAGTTCATCTATTCTGGATTGTTTCCCCCTTTTCATCTACGGTGTTTTACAATAAGCTTTTCCAGCAGAACTTCCTGCACATTTTTTGTCTTTGAACATTTGTGGTTTGAAATGAAAACAACTTTTCTCTTACTTTCCAGGTTTGTCAATTAGCCCGCCATGTTTGTGCTGACAGCATAACAGAATGTACTCTTGCAATGCCACTGAAAGGAAAAAACAAACTAAGTCATCAGTCAGTGTGATACATTGTGTCAGGGTCAATGGGCATCTTGTTCAATTTATTAAATACACCACCCACAATTTGCAGGTAAAAGGTTAGCATTTACAGATAACAATTTAAAATGTACAGGTAAACAGTAAACAAATTCTGTGTGCACATTGACATAAACAAAAATACAATATCAGAAAGAGTAAATTACAATATGTATACACACACATCATACAACAACTACCACAAAATTAAAAAAACAAAAGCAAAACAAAACCTGAAGGCATTAGAATCACAAATAGAAGAATAAAATGTTATCGTTATAGATTTATATGTGAATTGCAGAGATTGTACATTGGTTAGTGGCAATATCAAGATACGAAGCTATAAACATAAATGTAAACACATACTTTGGTCAAAGATCCATTCCGTTCGGCTGAGTGCATGGTCGTTGTGTGCCCCAAGTATGCTGTGTATGAGTGGGTAAGTACCAGCTTGCCAGAAAGAGTAACATCCGTCCACTAGCTTGTTGGTCCGCCCTTGAAAACCTCCTTCAAACTTCATCTGCCTGTTGCTTAACCATCTCTGCAATGGGAGAAGTGTTGGTGACTAAAAATGATGCAGGGCTGATACTTAACGAAGACAAAGGAGGCAATCGCCTCCGTTGCCCCTAGTCATTACTATGGTGCCTCTTAAAATGTTCCAATAGAAATTTACAATTTTCCCGAAGAGGCGCCTTTGCTAAAACAAAGCATCGGGCCTGATAATGCTAATGTGTACTTGTGTGGATGATAAAATACAAGACAGGCAGTAAGCCATTTGGGAGTTTGGTTTTGAATAATGTCCGTTGCGATGACTTGATTGGTCACAAGTGAACCCTCAAATTGGATGTAACTTAAACATAATGCTCACAAGTAATGCTTCTGTGTCACACAGTCTCTCATGTCCAAGGATTACCAGAGCTGCTACACTGCAGAATGCATACCCTCCATGGGCCTCCATAGCAGGCTGACCAGCAAAACCTCCTTCATATGTCTGACAACTGTACACAAGAAAATGATCAAGAAAGCAATCATTAATGAGACTGTTAAGATGTGCTGTCTGCGAAAGTTAGAAGGCTCCTGTCTAAGGAAGAATTCGAATTGGGTCCACAGAAGTGAAAGGTCGGGCGAAATACATGTACCCTATCTTGAATGCATGCACTCAGAAACAAAACCTTTTTCCTTTTTTTCTATTTGCATGATGCATTTATTTTTATTTTTTGAGGCGACTTACCTGGCTATCCATTCTGCAGTGCCGTCAAACATATCAGGTGTGGCCACATTGGTGATTGTAGCTGCTACTGCTGCACAGTATGCACCTCTGATATCAAGAATAACAGAAATTTGTTGTTAATGTCTTGGTACAATAAATTTTGTCCTCACTCATATGTACACAGAAGGTCAGCGCAGCGGACCAATGCTGTCCTGGTACATAACTGAGTGAGTGAGTTTTACACACTTTCTGTGAGGAGTGGCCTAAGTCTTGAGCTTTGATGAAAAGAAAGTATGGTAAGGTAAACTTGGGAGTAATCCCTGGCTATATGGCAGTTACCAGAATGACTTTAGAATGGCTCCTGAACAAAAACACTGACAAAATAGGGAGACTGACAACATAGGGCTAGATAGCTCAGTTGGTAGAGTGCTGGCATGTTAATCCGGAAGTCACAGGTTCAAGTCTTGCTCTAGTCAATTTGTTTATTTCAACCCAATTTTTTAATTTTTTATTTACCCAATCAATTTCCCTTTGGTTTATAACTTTAAATGAAAGTACAGTACTTCTCTCTCTCCTGCCCTTTAAATTGTTATTCTCAAATTGTTACTTTCTGCCAATCTATGTCTTTAAACATGTAGATACCACTCCGTGCCCTTATTCCGAGCCTGACCCAGCAGAAAATATTGCTAAACAAAGTTATGAAGAGCAAAAATTAGCAGGAAACCAGTCACAAATGTGCCTAGACATGGCATTTTGGCTGGTAACCTTTTCGGGTAAGTAAGTAAAAAATTGGTTTGGGCAGCTCTATGAAATTTGGCCCTTCTATCTGTTCTGGAAGTCATTTTGACTTACATCTAAAAAGTACTTATGTATGGAAAAGCCATAGAAGTTGAAAGAAAAAAAAATTAAATTCAATACCTAAAAATAAAAAATGGGGGGGGGGGGTTGGTCAGAATATGGAGGAAAGAAATGTCAGAAAACGTTGCTTGTAAAGGTCATCCAAGACAGAAAATTAACTAAACATGGACAAGAACGAACCACCCTTTTTGGAGTAACATAAAATGAACACGTCATTTTCATCTGAGAACTCAAAATCCTCAGAACAAATAAATAGGACAAACAGACAAAAACATAAATAACAACCCAAGCTGCTAGAAATCATTCAACACAAACCAATTAAAGTCTGCTGTGTATTTGGAACAGTTTTGGGGCTACTACTACTCCTGACACACACTCACTCAATCTTCATGTTGGAAACCATGTCAACTAGCAATAACTATACAACAGCATTAAGCTTTCAACACAAACACCTAAACCTATCAGAATCTGCCCTGGGGTGCTGTGACCTTACAATAGGATCAGGGCAGGAGCTCAGCAAGCTTGTTTGGTGCACCCCCAATGCGCCCTAAGTGGGTGTGGGTACTCTCCTTGTGTTAGGTGGACCATAAAGGTATCCACTCAACCTGAAAGGCAAGTGCACAGTGTACAGTGCAACTACATGTATGTAGTTTGGCTGGTTTATCACTGCATGGTTACAGTCATACAGAGTAAGAAAGCAGGAGACCAGTGGGTTTTGATGACACTATAAAAAGAGAAGAGCTTTGTGTAGTGTGAGGAGAGGCAGAAGAATTAGTAACGGTCTCTATTAAGTGCCTGTGTTGTAGAAGATCTTTTGAATGGAGGAGAGGCTAGTTGCTGGGTGATCATCGCTAATAGCTATCCGCAGACTGGATTGTTGTCAACTTGAGTGTTCAGGCTACAACAAACCTTTTGAACTGGAAATTACAACTAATGAAGTGGTATGTCTTCTTTACTGGATACTTGTAGTTGTATCTCCCAATTAGTTAGACCATAGACTCAGACTGATGAATGTGGAATTGCGCTAGTCGGTGAAAACCGTTAACACAACTGGAAATAGCCTTTAAATGCTAAATGTGGGTCATTTTACTCATGCATCTTAAGGAAAGCTCATGCATAGATCGTGAACCAGACTCCATAGTTCTCTTTTTATAGCTCCACCAGTTCATGCAAAATGGCCTTAAAAATGTGGGTCTTGTTTTTCCCAAGTGATTACTGGCTGATGATTGATTGCAAGGTACTGTATGACTCCAGATTGAGGTAGGTCGTTTCAACTCAATGAGGTCACTCTGTTCTCTGGAAAACGTCGCAGAACTTTTTAAGGGAAAGTATGGTTTGTACACAAAAATGCTAGACCTGTCATTTACAATAAGTGATACAACATCTTCTTTTGGCTGGTAAGCAAAAAATCCCACCACATACTTGTTAATTTAGTAGTCAGGTTTTCAAACTAAATCTCCACCCAAAAGTTTGGCAAGTCTAGTAAAAGTATTTCCAATCTGGGTCTACTGAACATTTTCTTTGAAATTCAATCCCTTTATAAATATTAACTCTTCACCATGTTCAATAAGTTTTTGCCCTTATTAAATTCAACAAATTTGATGCTACATTTACACATGAATATAAGAAATTCCTTGCATTATTGTCATATTCTGAAGTAAAAATTGGTTCACCAAGAGAAAGTTATCTTTTAAATTTAAGCTGAAAGTGTACGAGGCAACCACACCCCCCCCCCAAGGAAAAAAGAAACAAAAATTATATGGGTATCAATAAGCTTTGTTGCCTTTTCGGTATTTGAAGACAAATTTTCCTAATCAGTAAGTCTGTTTCTCCCCAAAACCCCCAATGATGTGTATACTATGTTTATTTTTGAGCAAAACTGTAAAATTCTCTCCACATCTAAACAAATTTACAATTATTTTGATAAGTTAAGTATAATTTACAATTTCTGCAAAAATGGGTATATGTACTTAACTTTTATTTTGTTACTACCTTAAGAGGAGTTTTTATTATAGCCATAGTGATCTGTATTGTGACATCACACTTTGCTTAGAAACTAAGATTGACTCGCAGTTTAAATCTTAACTCTTTGTGAAATCAGCCCCAGATGTACTTAGGCCTATATGCAAGTAATTTCTTGAGAAAAATTGTAATAAAATTTGAAGTTTATTTTTCTCACTTTTTTTTTTCTACAATCCCTAAAGAAATGCAGTTGAGATTTAGTTGGATGATATCCGCAAGCAGGAATTCAGCAATTATTTTTACATCAAGTCCGCCAGGTGAACATCATCAATAATTAGCTAAGATTTCCAACTCCCTCCATTGATTTTTTTCCTGCCCTATACAAACAGCTTACA
>JAUELU010000002.1:9734204-9751185 GCA_032357145.1 Evasterias troschelii
ATGTGAGTCAAGTTTCAGCTTCCTCAAAAAGGTAAAAATATGAAAAAATGTTATCATAAATTGTTTCGCAATGGCAGCCTACCTTTATACCCTGGACTCCGTCGCGTTGTATGCAACGGAGGAGTCCAACCTGGGCTAGATTGATCATTGATGCATTGCCATGAATTGTGAGACTGAGAAAAGATGTGTGTTAGATTATTTTTGTGTGTTAGTTTTTAAAAATTTTATTTAGAGCAAAAGGCAAAAATCCTAACCCACCAAAGGCAAGTCAAAAGGATACAGTTTCTGTCAGAGGATCCAGGTTACTGAAAAGGAAGAATATGAATAAACACAAACGATTGAGTTAAAAAGAGTCAATTTGAAAACAAATCATTGTGTTGAATGAATACACCACATAAAAAGGAGAAGTTGTTGTGATAAGATAAATACTTTACAAGAATGTTCTAATAAATACAATTTCGTTCGTCTTGAATTAATAATGTAACATTACAAAGTGTAAACAAAATCTGAATCTGCAAAGCATCCTAATTAAATAAATGGAAACATCTTCATATTTATGAAGATAAATATTGTGCTACTTACACGCTGTTAAACCTGAAGAGGTCTTCACATGTGAACGGACGGACTGTAGTCATTCTGTTTAAATTGGTTGCAGTAATTCAAGCGGCCATTAACGATAATTTTCCGAGTAATTTCTCTTGTCTTTCTGATCCCTCATTCCTATTTCTGCTGCGACGAAAGGGATCAAAATCATGTGCGCCAACAGCGCCCTCTCCAGTCAGATCGGCTGCAAGTGGGCTAGTCTTGAAACAAACCGTTTTCTACAACATTTCCTCGTTGCGATGACAAAAACTGCACTGATAGCCCCCCCCCCCCCAAAAAAAAATATTTTAAAGTACAATAACAAAGGTTGTTTAGGTTTTTGTTTTAAAACTGTACTGTTTAATAAAGTCAAGGTATACAACTCACAGACCTCATAAGAATAGACCTTGTTCTACTTTTTTAATGTAAATTATTGTAACCTTTTTTCTTTGGGGGAGGGGCACTTAAAAGATTTCATTGTAGAAGTGGGGGAACCTTGGGGGTGGGGGGTCGGGTGGGGGTTACCTGATGGGGGGGGGGGGGGCACTGCACTGCAAATTGTAAGTGTGTGTGTGAGGGGGGGGGGGGGACATGCCCCCAGGCTCCCTTGGCAATGCCACAGGTGCCAATCTCCAAGTCTTGACACTCCTGGGGTGACTGGTCCTTTTCTGCAGCTGCGCCACGCATCTTGAACTCTTTACCACTTAATCTTAGATCTTGTCTTTGTACCACAAAATTCAAATCACTCCTCAAAACTTATCTTATGTCACAGGTTTTTTTTCAAGGACAAACTTAGTTGTACCTGTTTTTTCTTTCGTTTGTTTTTGGTTTACTGCACCTTGAACACCCAGCAGGGTGGATATGTGCGCATAACAAGTCTTTATTATTATTATTATTATTATTTGTTGTGTACTATTCTCGACAATGTAAACTTCTTTGTGGTATTATGGCTAGTGATCTATTTATGCTAAGACAGATTTTTTTCTTCTGTACTCTAAATAAATTTATGCTTATAGGCTTTATGAAAACAGGCCTAATGCTTAACCCTTGTAGCCCAAGAATAGTGATGGTGTAAAGGACCGTTGTAACTAGAGGTTTATAAGAGGCTTATAAATGTCTATTATGCAAAAAATAGTTAACGGCCTGACATTTCAACCCTAGCAGAGCCTTCGAGAAAGACTCTGCTAGGGTCCAAATGTCAGACCACTAACTGGTGTTTTGCATTAATACTACAGGTCCTTTTGGTTGGTATGCAGTTTGCAACAGCTAGTTCTATTTTCTCAAATGTCTATAATGTTACAATTTTTTTGAAAATTATTTTGAAAACCCAATTTCTGCAATGAAACATACAGGACAACAAATGGAATAAAAACAAAGGAGGTCATTTCTGTAAATCACAATATTCACAATATTTAATATTTTTTAATAGTACATTTTTTTTATACATGTATACATTATTTAAAAACATCTGGACTACAACAATCATAGGTTGTAAATTCTGAATTGGACAAAGACGGCTGCCCAACATTAATATATTTGTCTTTTACCAAAACGAATAGCTTTTATCAAGGTTGGGACATAACTTTGCTACAGCCCAGCGTCTGAATGCTAAAACTCCAAGTATTATACCATAGAATAATCTCCACGAACTCTTGGTTAGATAATTGCTTCTAGAAATATACAATGAAAAACATTACGTTAAAAAGTAGTCCCCTTCTCCCTTTGAAAGAACAGATGATTAATTTTGTCGTACTAATAAACTGTACTGCCAAACTGGGCTTAATTTCATAGAGCTGCTCAAGCACAAAGATTTGCCAAGCACAACAAAATTATACTTACCATAATAAGGTTAGCAGCCAAAATACAATGTCACATGCACCATTTCTGGCTGGTTCATTTTTTTGCTGAGCACAAAATTTGTAAGCAAAGTTGTCGGCTTCATCAGCTCTATGAAATTGGATCTTGGTAATATGGGCTTAGCATCACGACAATCTATAAAGATCTGAACAATTGGGGTGTTCAGTTACCAGTGTTGGGACCATTGGGAATTGGGGTTAAAAATGCTGATAAATTGAAAATCCAACAATCAAGGGACAAACTCATGCAGTTAATAAATTGATTTGTGAAAATTCTCTATCAATCAACGTCAAACTTGAACTACAATGGTTGAAAAAGTAACACTGTTGGGCATGACCTGACTATAGTAGACTCTAGCAGACATACAAGGCAAATCTTGAAATTATGCACATGCTCAGAGCTATGAAAATATTTGACATTCACCTGGTATGACTACTGTCATTTAGTGTTCCAAAGTCTCCCAACGGTCTTCACTTATTCAAATATCCCCCAAGAATACTTGTTTTCAGTAAAAAGGGTAACAGTTCAATCTTAAACAGTAACAGTGAGTACATATTAAAACTGATAAGGTTCAATGACATTTTCTTTAATTATTTTTTTAATGATTGTAAGTGAACTAAAAAAAAGAAGAAACACGCTTCAAATTATTCGCATGTATAATTACAGCTCCGGCCAAACCACTGATTAATAACTTTCTGAAAGAATTTTAAAATCATAATTAAGATTCAACAGTCTTAGAGGGAAAACATGATACAGAATATGACCTATTGTTAAGGTGACTGCTAAGACAGTACAATTGATTAATTAAGAAGCAGAGTATTGAACTCACACCGTGCCTGGCATGAACAACTAACTGTAACAGTAAGGGGTGCATTAGTAAAACTAACAAGTTAATAGACACTATAATTTGGTTCGTAATGACCTAACATTTAGATAAAATGTAAACATTCATCTACCCAAACAAATGAATACATTTGTAAATTTGAGGAAGGGGGGGGGGGGGGTTGTTTAACATCATTTACGTTAGACTATGTAACCTGTGACTTGCATCACAATAATGTTTACAAAAGAACCCCTATCCTTCAGGCATGATTTTTACACAGCTCAATGGAGGAAAACATATCTTATATTCTATGGAAATTGCACTGTACGATTTTTTAAAATAAATGATATGAAGAAAGGGGGTGCATCTCAAAAGTTGTTCAGCTGTTATTTCTAAAAACTTTTAATTTTACCTAATAATTATGTAACATTTCTCATATGACCACCTGGACTGTACAAGGTCATTCTTTGTATTACCACAGTGACATGGTGTATAGACCGACACTGAATCATAATCTCCTTATTGCAAAGATTTGTCATGTGTCAAGATGTTTCCACATGACTAAAAACTTTAATTCATAGTTTTTCAAAAGTCCTTTTTCTTAGTAATCATAGTTTATCATAATATCACAGGCATGCTGTAAAAGTTTGAGCAAAAAAAATAAAAAAATAAAAATATATGAACAATTAAAAAAAGAGAAAAAAAGAAAAGAGAGGAAAGTGCTAGGCACAGCTAGACTTTGTACCATTTCCCAACTTTCAACGCCACAGCTGATAAACCAAAAACAAGGGTACCACCTAATCAGCTAAAAAGTTGCAAGCTTGTATAACAAATACCATCCAATTCACTGAATGTTTTCTCAGCTCATTAAAATACTCATTGATTACTTTAAAACAAATTGATTTCAGGAAAATAAATGTGTTTAAAATTGCGTTTTTTCTTTCAAGAAAACATAAAGGAAAATTTTAGAGCCTAAAGAAACAGTATATTTAAGAGAAAACCCCCCAAACCCAAGTCCAAAACTCCTTATTTAAAATGCTTGTTTGGACAATAATTACAATGCCAGATTCAAACTTGATACCACGGTACCTAGAAAGCTTTGGATGTAACAAGCAAATACATAGTTTATTTCTCTGCAAATGACCATGACTCTTTGACCTTGCCTTGATTGGAAGGAGTGTAGCCATACCATGTGATTGACTATATTTATATTTAACTTGGTATAGTTCATTAACTAGATATGACATTATAAAACATAACTAGCATAAAATGATATAATGTTGGGTAAAAATACCAATCTAAAGATTTGCATTACAGTGGGTACAAAGACCAGAAAAACAGCCCACTATACAAACTCATCAGATCTAGCTCCTTGGCTTTCTTCCACTGAACATAATTGTCTTCACTTTTAAGAAACATTATACATGTATACTGAAACATGTATACATATTTCAGTATAGCATCATGCTGCACCATTTGTGTTTTGTTCCCAATGTGCATCAGCAATCACGAACAGTGATTCCAATTACACCAATAGGAACCAGACTATTTTTGTCATTTGAGCTTCCGAATGGATACACTGATTTGAACAAGATGGCTGCCAAATAGACCCCTTGCATATGACAGCGCAACGACCAAACGCTGCCCTCACTGAAGTCCCGCAGACAAAGGAAGACATATCATTGGTCGAGAAATAGACAATTCATGTTTCCACTGTTTGACCTCAGTGATGCCGCCCTATGCAAGGGGTCGATGGGATAAACCATCATTCCAATTCCCAAACAATTCTTAGGCGGCATTGTAATAGTTGACAAGGAGATTCTGTATTAACACATGACTAAAATGACTTGGATAAAAACATGTTCATCAGGCATACTTCAAAATTAAAAGAAAGGCACATTGAGTGATCAAGAATTGACATGTAACTTACTGCCAGTATAGTCATAAAACATTAGAATAAAATTCACCTAAACAAACATAAATGCTACATTTAAATGAAATTGAAGAATCACAAAACTTGAAACAAACAAAAACAGGACTACCAATCACCATTGGTACAGCTGACAAATATAGTTCATACTCTTATGTTTAGACATTGTTATAATTATTTCTTTCAAAATACAAAATATTGATGGTGCTCATCTAAAAGGTGTGGATTATTCCTATTTTTGTAATGCATTTTCCAACTACTTCAATCGGACAGATCAAGGAAGAAAAGAGATCCACAGATATATAACATTGTTGTATATTTTTCACTGCATTACCTTTGAATGAGATCGATAAAAACACCAAATATAACAAGGGATCCCCCAAAATATACTTAGGTTTGTGCAAATAAAAACTTGTGAATTGAGGCCCACATGCTCTGCAGTGATTTAAAAAAAAATTAAAACCCTCCATGTAGGATTTCAAACTTTGCACAGTGGAGACACAATCTAGTAAGGTTTGTGGTAACACTATGACAGGAAAACTCTCTTTGTGTTGTAGTGATTCTGAAGAGAACCTGCAGTGTTTCAAGAACTCCTCAGGGGTGACCCTTTTTCTTTTTTAACCACATATCGCTAAATCCTGTGACGATTTGTCACTTGAATGTGGGAGTAACGATTCCTTTGTTTTCAAAGTGACTCATGCAGCAAAGTTGGTAATGTGACATTTATTTCCTTGTCAAGATTCTCTTTTGGAAAACAGAGGGGGCGAGCTGAAAGGTGAGACTAACTTCATATCTATAATCTTCTCAGAACCATGCCATCTTCTTGGCAGTAAATTTTTCCCCTTTTATGACCCACCCAATACCTTCTGCATCACGCAGAAGTGTACCTAAAAACTAGTTTACTGTTTCCTGTCATACTACGCTTAGCAAATCTTTAAAGATGAGCCCAATTTAAGCATAAAAAGCAGCTAAGCGAAGTTTAATCATGCTTATCAGAATAAGGTTACCAGTCAAAAGCATGACACATATACCATTTGTACCTGGTATCCTGCTCATTTTTTTATGAACAGGACAATTTTAAATAATATTTTCTGCCTTAACACCTCTGTGAGAGTGGGCCCTAATTTCCATTTTGTTTTTAAAACCACAGTGCAATTATGAAACTTCCAAACATTCAGTCAATTTTTGGGGTAGGCAGAGGGCACTGGAGATGACCATATGCAAGTAAAATGATAACATGCAGGGATCTTGACATTTTAAGGATAATAGTACTAATACCAGGTGCAGCTGGCGGACTCTGCCAACAGTCTTGACATTATTGCCAAACTATCAAAGTTACCCAATTCAAACACAGAGCATACAATTTCACTTAAACAAAATTATCATAAGTTTGACGTGACTGCCATTTTAAAAAGGGGCAATCCCAAGTCATCTAAAAAAAGGTGCATTTGGTCTAGAAATTGTGAAAGAACTTTGATTTCAATGTTAAGAGTAACTATAGAGTTGAAAAAAGTACTTACGTGCATAACTAAAGATGGGATACATCTCATACAAATAAATCTTGATCTTTTTGTCACTGTTTAATAAATCCAAACTACCTATCCTCTATACCCTGCATTTACAATCTGCTTCAATCAGTTCCTTCATTGCTTTAATTAAAATTGTTCATCAAACATGCTATACATTGTTAGGTGATAAAGATAATATAGAATTTGTTTCAAAGTTTTAATTTGTACAGAGATTTTCACCAGCATTTTTGGTAAAACCCAAGCATTCTGTCTAGGCTCACTACTTCTTAGTGAAATTATTTCTAATGCACACTTCACCAGAGGAAAAAAAATATATAAATATACATATATCACTAAAGTAGGGAATAAATGTCAGTTGACTTTGTTATCTTACATATTTACATTCCCTCTACCGGGCAAAACAAAAACGTCTGAAGTGCACAAATTATTCATAAATAGTTTATCTTTCTTCTAAATAGTATTTCAAACACAAAAGCAAAAGGGGTATCATCTATTTCAGACATGTGTCAACGACATGTGCAAATCACATCTTAAGATTTAAATGAAAGAACAAAAACAAAAACTATCATTAAGACTTAAATTGTCTTTCCCAATTAGCTGAATTTTGTGTTGCACATTATAGTTTTTACCTTCAGTCTAAAGACTGAATCATTTTATTACCTCATATTTGTAAAGATTTGGGAAGTTTGATCAGATGTTAAAAAAACAACAACATATTTTTGAAAATGCATTTTCCTACTAAGCAGCTCTGTAGTGTAATGTTGAACCATACAGCTGAAGTCCTAATACCATTTCATGGGGTAGGCCTGGGTGGTAAGACTTAGGAAGGAGAGGCCCCCAACAAATTAAAGTAATGTGAAAATATAAGAAGAAAAAAACTACAACAACTTGGTTAGCTACCTTTTAATCTTTAATCATGTCAAGACAGTATCTCCTTTACTTGATTAGCTCCTTAAACTAACTGAGCCTCATGAGTAGACTGGCCACTGCATGCCAGGAAAGCGACATGCACTGCTTAGTGAGTCCCTATCGTCCAAACAATCCCAAACTCCCACCAGGAATATATCATAATCCTGATCACCGATGAGTGAAATAGATGGCACCATTAGGTTTAACTGCCCACGCCTCGTAGCAGTAGTTATAAGATAGAACTGCATAGCTTCTTGGTAACTATGAGGACTGGCTAAAAGTGGTGAAGACTCTATGAATGAAGGAATGACTGAATGATTGACCAATCACCAACTCATTAGACTAACAGCAGACACTATGTCACCTCACCCTGTGAGCGACCAACCTGACCATCTTGACATGCTCTGAGACCTAAATGGCCCAAGTGCATGAAATTCATCCAATGTTGTAAGTAATACAAAATCAAAAGGAGAACAAAATTAATTCTTTGGCAAAACTAAACACATGGTGTTGAGTTCCACACATGGTTTTGCATTAACAGAGTGCAATAAAAGCTTCGGCAATCCAGTGCAACGGTTTTTAAAGACAATTTTATACAATTAAGTTGCTAATTTTGTGCAGGATCTTTCAAAGAAATATCACAATGGAAATGAGGTCTATGGAAGAAACAGAACTCGATAAACACTTCAAAGTAAAGATATTTTGAATTGCTTTGCACTCGCCAATCCTGAGTAAGAGAACAAGATGATAAATATACACCATTAACGTTAATCAAAACTTACTTCTGCATTATAGTTATATGTTTAAAAAACTACCTTGTGAATGTCTATATTGCAATTATAGGAAGCAATTTGACTACTTGTGTACACCGACCAGAAACAGTAACTTTAGTAGGCCATGTTGCAAGTTGGATTTTGGTGCAATGACTTGATTGGTCTTAAGTGAATACCCAAATTGGATTCCCCAGATTACGGACAGTGTTGCTACGTTGCACGGTTTGGGCAAGTTTTTGTAAAGCAACCTCCAGATGGGCAAAGCCTAGTACCATTGTGTCATACTCATTCATTCAGAATCGTTTATGGGTATTCCCTGATAAGCTTGTCCGGAACCATGTGACACAGCAAATGTCTCTAGTATGGTGAATTAAAATTTTATGTGGTGACTTGTGATTAAGCAAGTCATTGTACCGGACATTATTTTAAATCTAAAATGGCTTATTTCGTGAAGCTGATGAGTACACAGATACACAAAGCAAAGAAAATGCGTTACCCGCCAAAAGGCCATGTTTACTTGTGATGTTTGCGATTGGCACCACGCCAATGTCTATTTTGATTTAGTTTTATTCATGATATGCAATATGTGGTGCTTCACAACTTTATGAAACTGGATCCGGGACTGACCTTTTGTCTTCGCTACCTCTAGCAATAGTGTAGCTTAGTCTTGTCTCCAGACGTCTGGAATACAATCCGTACACACTGCATAGTTTTGTGCACAGTTTGATCCACCAGTCCATCCTTTCTGACCTACAGCCTAAATTTGTGCATGAACAAAATACAGTATGTTGTATAACTATTTATACTGATAGCCGGATATTTCACCTTTTTTTTCTTTTTCCTTAAAATGTATTTTTTTTGTGGGGTGGGTGTAAACTTGAAGAAGGGAGTAACATCAGGCTAGCATAGAATCTGTTGATGAACCACAGCATAATCTGATGGATCTTCGCCATGCATGCAATATAAAAAGATCTCAATGGGCAGCCCCTGACCCCAATCTCGATCCTTTTCACTTTTCATCTCGTCCAGCAGCACGGCAACCTCACAGCTCCCTTCATGATGGATTCTTGAGTACTCTCTTCTGGCGAAAGTCATACACCTGCCGACACAGGAACACACTGGCCGGGCTGGCGTCATCGGGTGGCAGGCGGTACGTCCTTGGGTAGTTGGCTGGATGTTCAGGCACACAGGGCCGGCCCGGAATGACGGCCTCTTTATGTCTCTGAAGCTTTGCCCGGTATCTATCAATCAGAGGATCAGGAACTGCTAATTAGGACGGATTAAATATAATGTGACCCACATCCACGAAATGAATGTGAAGTCGCCAATAACCCTGCTTACAGCATCCCAAAAGTCAATGTTACAGACAGGATTGTCAAGTACTGGATTGGTATTTATAAAAAGAAAAGAAAACTTTTCTAGTTATAATCTGAAAGCCCATTCATTATAAATTTCACACCAGTACCAATCCTTTCAGAGAAATATTTCCGTCTGAAATCCAGCTGATTACAACCTCGAGAGAAACTTTTTCCATTATAGAGTTGACGCCCAAAACAAAAACAAATGCAAGCAAGGACCTTACACTACAGCACTGAGTAAATATTGTACATGTACATCGGCATTGGAAAAACCTGAATTATATGTTTAATAGATGTCATAATTGTAGGATAAAGAATAAAGTTTTGGGTTTTAAACATAACACCGATGTATGACAAACACTGTATACTCAGTGCTGTCCCAGAGTTCTGCAGAAAACAAGTCTACAAGCATATTACTCGGTGGGATTCGAACCCACAGCCCTCTTATTCGAGATACGATATCTTAACCACTAAAACCACCAAGCGTGGGCGGTGAAGAAAGGCCAGTTCGAATCCTGTAACTAGCAAACAACTTAATTTATGAAGTAGTTGCATTTGGGACAAAGACTAATATTAACAGTACACACAGCTTATCACACATCCGTGTAAATGATAAGACCATATTACTGAATATCATTACTCCTTATCCCAAATGCAACAACACAATCAGTTGTTAGGACAATGATTTCTTTCCTGTTCCAGACAACCACAGGACAAAACCACAAATTCATTCATACATGTACTCATCAAGGCCTGGTGAATATAAACTTGAGGGTTTCCTTTGTTGCTGTCACAGCATCTGACTCACCTTGAATACTCAGCTGGTGTGAGCACGAAGCATCTGTCTTCAATACACGCCACACTGTTCACATCCCAGTGGCGACATGCAAACAGCTCATTCTGCACAAAGGTACAGGAATTAACAATTATTCAGAGGCTTTAACATTCACACTTCATCTGTGGTAAAATAGCCAACAGCTAACAGTATGAGAAGTCAAATCGCACAGTACAGACTGATGTGAAATGTGATATTTCCCATGGCCAAAACTTAGCGAGGAAAAGTTAGCGGGGAATCAGTCACAAAAAATTGAATTTTATTTAAATGCTCCCGGACCAATTTTATGCATGCCGTTTGGCACAAACACTTGTTCAGCTCTGAAGAATCTTGGTTAGCGGAAACAATGTTAGCACTTCTTAAAACTTTTGATAATTTAAGTCCATTTACTGTCTTATGTAATAAAAAAGGCATAACACTTAGTTTACGTAGTTGACATGTTTGGGCACAACACGCTGACAGGCATGCATAAAATGTGCCAAATTCAAAGGCTCATATATATTTTTTGCATACATACATACAGGTATTTTATAGCGACCCATAAAAAGATTAAAGCGCTTAATAAAGCTGATACAAATAAACAAAGCTTTGACACTGATACAACAAAAATACAACCAAAATATATGGCATGAATGCACAAATAAATGGGTTTTGAGTCTATTTCTGAAAAGCTACCTTTTTTAAAGTTATTTTTATGAATTAAAGCATGCAGGAAAAGCAAGCTGGGTATGTATGGGGATTGAACAAAATAGTTTCAATCGTTATGTTAAACTTTTATTGATTACTGTAATAGCAAGTTTATTTTACAAACAAAATCCAAACCAATTTCCAGTACCATACATCAAGAACAAAGGCCCCTATATATGGCCAGGTGATACAAGTTATTTTTGTGACTACACGGGCTGGGGGTGGGGGTAGAGTCCTACCTCAAGGTGAGAGGGTAATCTGCCTGCTTCTGTGTGCTCAGGCTGATAATACCATAAGAGTGTCATCATAAGGTCACCTGTAACACAAGAAAACACCCAGTACTGTCATCTGTACAAGGAAAGGTATGTGTGGGTACAGGAAACAAAGCATCATACACTACACTGGGCTCATTCCTTCCCAAATAGCGGATATGGGGTGAATTGGGCCTCAAGAGCAAGGGTTATTCAAGATTAGACCGCTGGCAGCTGTGGCTACGGCTGCTGATGTTGCTAATGGTGTTGGTATGTGCATCCTATGCTTCAACACTTGTTCATGTGATGGTGAAGCCACAGCCACTGGCCACAGCCAGAAGCTGCTTATTCAGACACAACCTTATTCAAACATTTACTTGAACATTTACTGAAAGGTCGAGGGTTCAACCTCCAGCCAACCAAGGTGCTAGTTAACATTACAGTGTTTGTCTGAAAGGTTTCCGGTTTCCTGTGCAGGATCAGCCATTAATCTCTTTGCTCACTTTAACATACATTATGCATAAGTGAGAGAACATTTTTGTGTATACACAGACTTCTGAAAAAGTACACATTTACAATGTCTCTATTCTGTAATTCCTGTTTTCACAACGTCCCTACTGTCAACCACTCCATCATATGTGACGACTCATGCCTGATAATTTCTCATCTCCCTGATGGAACTAACACTGAATAATATCTGAAGGGCAGTGAAGGACGAAAAATATAAATCCCCCTCCCCCTATCTTGCTAATCAACCGAAGTGCAGGAAATGATCTATTACAGAGGGAAAACTATTCACAAGGGAGGCCCATTTTGTGTGCGTACATATCCAAAGAATAATAACTCACCTGTTACGGTAGGATTAAAATGTGTTGGCTTATAATGGATTAACTTCTCATTAAATGGGGGAAACAATCACTTTGCTGTTTGTTGCCATAGGAATCAGGAAGACCCAAAGACACTACAAAACCTTACTTACAACTGCATCATCTTTTCCTGCAATGTTTCCCCCCATGCTTGTTCAGCTGTTAAATGCTGCTGCAGACATTTTGCTGGACTACAAATATTTCTTTAAGGTCACGACCAATTGATTTTTTTATCCCCAGTTTGACACTGTGTGAAAACCTTGTAAAATAACAAATGAAACCCTTAACCAGTGAGTACAGGTTTTTTTTTAGGGGGGGGGGCACACACATGCTGGCAAAAGGCATTAAATTGCTGAACTTGTTTTGTCATGTAACCTCACCACCAAACAATATCAGTAAATTGCTGATCTTGTTTGGTGGTGAGGTCACATGGCAATTGCTCTAATGACTGGAATGTCACCGATGGTTACTTCAAGCCCTCCGATATGTGACATCATAAAAGCTTACTATTACAAAAATTATTTGTACGTGTAATTGTTTCTGTTTTCTTTTTTAACCTTTAAGCTCTGAAAACAAATCTGCCTGTCAGCAGATGTGTTGCTACCGTCGTAACTAGTCTTTCTTGTTTTCTTAAAGATACACCGATTTGACTTTGATCTCCAATTAGTTCAAATATAAACCAAAACAAACTCGACACATTCCACATGATTATCTACACACCCAAGGAAACAAGAAAACATATTGTTATCGGGACATTAAAGTTCATACCTGTATCCGGCTCTTCCCACAAGAAGGCTACCTTAGCAACATAAGCTGGTTCCTTTCTGCGGTTGGTACCTGCCCTCAGTAGCACACAGTCTTGAGCACGTATCTCATCCTCTTTACGCCTGATCGCATTGTAACAATAACGATACTCACGTACTGCATCATTCTAGGATGAAATACCAATATGGGAAGAGTTCAGCAGTGTGGAAAATTTACCTGTAACATCCAACACTGTGAATGTATGTGCTTCAAGAGTAAATTACTACCAAAGATTGTACTGTTTACTTTATATAACAAGGGGTCAGCGAAACCGAAAAGCTCTTCTCTGAGCTACCTCACCCCCAAGAGATACCTACCGTACAAGGCGCTATGGCAAACCTTTCTGTAATTTGTGTTTTGAATTTTTTTTAAAGCAAACGGCCATGTAATGGCAATCGTTAAAGACCAGAATACACACTTTATGTGACCCAACTTAATATACATGAAAGAAAACAAACACCCGGGTAGGTTTAAACCCAATCATTCATTGGAGTCATGAGAAATTATTGACTGTTTTAAAACATCTGATTTTGAACTTGTGAGATCTAATTTTATATTCATTTCTCCAGAACTTTTAGCATTTCAGGTAAAAATATTTCAAAGGAAGTTTTCAACCATTAACCATCTGTGAACATGCAAATATTTCCTCTTACATTACCAGTGTTATGCATGCTTTAAAAGCAAACCAGAAAAATAAAAAAAAAATGTACATGCACTTGTTTGCAAAACTACATGTAGAACTGCTTGTTTAAGACATCAATTACAGTGCAGAAATTTTATTTAAATTTTTATTTTTATTACTTTGGAAAAATCCTCTATCATTGTTATTGATATATAAGTTTTAATGAAAAGGCACAGTAAAATTACAATCTCTAATCAATAAAATATGCAATTTGCAACTCACCAATAAAATAATTGGCTTGAGCACTGGCTCCCCAACTCCCTTCCAGCCATTCGTGGACTTTCTTCTGCCCGCTTTGACCGGCTTAAGGTTAGCTGGATTGAGTATCTTCTTAGGAATGCGTGACTTGGGGAGATGGTTGGTCGGCAACAAGCACGGAGGGTTGAGTAATGGTGGAATCACTCCTCCTGTAAGCAGATCAGGCAAATGGTTTGAAATACAGGGTACTTGATCAATTTGAAATTTGACCATTTAATTGGTGTTTTGTGGTGGTACCGAACAGTCCCTAACAGAAACGCACAAACAAAAATTTAACCGGTACACCTGTAGGCCTAGTACATGTATACAAACATTATTTATGGATTGTATGCATTACAATTCCCAATAAAACCCAATCTGTTCAAAAAGAGTTGAGAACCTCTACGTAAAGGTTTCATCATGTATTACACTTTGTAAAACCTTTTCACAGTGCAACTGCTTATAATAAATGCTTTGTACAATTTGTCTTTTTTGCCTTGTCACTTTATATTGTTAGAACAATTAGTCATGATATTTGGCCCTTGGAAAAAAATAGGGCATTTTATTGAGTAAATGGGCTGAAGTACATGATATAGGCTTTGATAGACTGTTCAGGCTACAGTGTGTATTTAAAAATACTGCTGATTTTTCTGAGGAAAAAACCATTGGAAATCCGAAGTAGGAAGAATATCATGCCTGTAACATTTTAAGATTTTCAGTTTAGTTTTGATTTTCCGCATCAAAAAAATTAACTAATTTCATCCCGGCCTTAAAGACAAAAATATTTTCAATTTGTCAACCCTAGCGAATCGAAGTCCACAGCTGAATTGCGAAGGATGGGGCTACAACGTATTAGAGCCACAGGCATGCAAAGGTACTTTTGGCACCAAGCCACCTCGACCCATTATATATGTATTGTAAGACCACGGAACATAGCCAGAGATCGAAAGTATTTGATTTTTTCACAGGGAGGAAAACTGGAGGGCCTGGAAAAAGAAAACAAACTTGTGGCACAGGAGAGAACTAACACACAACTCTGCACATAATGGCCTTTAGCTGGGAATCGAACCAGGGCCACAGTCGTGAGAGGCAAGTGCTAAACGCACTAGCAAACCAGGCCACCCCAATCTACAGGTGTGTGCCATATTCACATGGTTTTGTTAGCAGAAACTTGTTTGAGAACGACATTTTTCACCATGTTAATAATTTTCACCCTGGTCACCGCCACAAGTGTCAAAATTTGCTGTGACCTGACCACAATTTTTTTCTTTTTAGTGCGCCATGGATCGACATCAAAGTGTCAGCATCTTTGTCATATTCCTTATAATGGTGCGATATAAATCTTTAATGGTTTGGATCAGAATACAAGAGATAATCCAAAAAGATGTACACACCAGGCCCAGAATTTCATCTTTGAGAGGGCAAGGCAATTTTTTATTTTGCAAAGGGCTGGGGACCTTTTGAAGGGGGCACAAAGGTCAAGACCAGGAGCAACAGAGGTCATGGTCTCTGTGGCTTCCAAGGCCTGGTATACACAATGACAAGAGTTACTTTGTCTGAAGTATTTTGTTAACATGTCTTTTATGAAGATGGAAAAATTTGTTCTGATCTGTAGTGTACATGTTTATGAACCATGAGCAATGTCTCTTTGTAATGAAAGTGTCGCGTGTCGTGGCTCCAGCTCTGGTGTTCCCAATCAGCAGAGTGTGGGTTCAAGTCCCAGTGTTTACACATGTTTGTGTCCTTTTAAAGCAAGACTTTCAACCATTATTGTTTTGCGTCCTCCGGATGGAAACGTAAAGCTGTGTGTTTGTGTAATGTACGTAAAAGAAACCAGTTACACTTTGATGGGGGTGTATCTGGCATGAATGACTGCAGATTGCGCTACATCACCTTGTACACCCTTACAAGGTGCTGTATAAATGGGTCTCATATACTTGTAAGTAAAAACATAGTTCTGCATACCTGTCATTGCCTGTTGAGTGCTTTAAGACGCAATTTGGGTGTGATAAAGCGCTATATAACTGTGTAAAACTATTATACAGCGCATACATTATGTAGGCCTACACAGTAAATTTGTCATATGCCAGTTAATTTTTCACATGTATGGAACTGTTCCCTTTTTTGTTTTTTAACTTATGGCCCATTCCAAACTGCCCATTGACATGACTACCATTTATAAATAAAGCTTTAATTATTCAATTCTAAGTGTAATCTGTACTCAGTGTAAGACTGAGCAAGGTCACAGAGTGCAAGACAAGTATGACCACAACCAAGTGACCGGTTAACAAACATGATGTGCGCACAAACAATGGACTTTTTAAATCCATGGCGTTTTTTTTTTGATGTGGCAGTGTAACACAGCGGACTCAAATACTAGTGGCAAAGTCATCGGAGTATGAGTTTCAATCCTGGTCAATGCACTTGTGTTCTTGAGCAAGACACTTTTACTACATCAGGGACCAAAATTAACAAGTAGTCCGCTAGCCTAAGGCTAGCTGTAGGTCTACTTCTAGGTCCACAGAGGTTTCGGGGTAATCAATGGGCGAGTGAAAAATGCAAAATCACAATTTATGTTCAATTTTATCCAGGCCTGAGCTTGGCATGAAAAATCAGCTGGTCTCTGACACTAGGCAGAATATCTGGTGCATTTTCAAAATGTTTGTGATTTCATATGAGAAAGTTGTTTTAAAGGCATCGTACACGTTTGGTAATTACTCAAAACAAATATTAGCTAAAAAACTTACTTGGTAACGAGCAACGGAGAGCTGTTGATAGTACAAAACATTGTAGGAAACGACTCCCTCTGAAGTAACGTAGTTTTTGAAAAAGAGGTAATTTCTCACTCAAATAATAAA
>JAUELU010000002.1:9925208-9936307 GCA_032357145.1 Evasterias troschelii
CAAATTTTCACAGGCTTGTTATTTATGCATATGTTGGGATACACCAAGTGAGAATACTGGTCTTTGACAATTACCAAGCGTGTTCAGTGCCTTTAAGAGCTATCATTTTTATTCTAGGTCATTTCACTCCATAATTTCACTCCCTAGTGAGGTTTGGGCTTAAAATTACTTCCAATGAGATGACACACAATAACCAGCAAAACCACGTCATGTTTGCAGTGCATTTAGTTTCTGGCCTCATTTCATAAAGAGCAAAGACTGACTTTCAGATAAGTGTCATTCTTAATTCATATTGACAAAATAGGGAGACTGCCAACATAGGGCTAATTAGCTCAGTTGGTACAGCACCGGTCATTGATTTAAGTCCCAGCTCTGGTCAATTTTTTCCTTGTTCAACCCCAAGTTATTATTCTTAATTGCTAAGCAGAGTGTGATGTCAAAATATAAGTCATGATGGTGATTTAGACCGGTGGTCTGCAAACAGTTTGGTCGGCGCCCCCATGCAAATTTCAGGAAATTGACCGCGACCCACCCGCCCTACTGATTGAACCCCTGCTGCAGAGAGGTAATGTCATAAAAACAGGCCAATCTTAACATCAGCCAATTATTTATTGAAGCAGTTTGTTCTCATACAATATCAATGAGTAATTGCATTAAAATGACAAATACAATTTCAGGAAAAATACCATGTTTTAGATATTTTGTGTGTGTGCTGATCACAGTTCGATAGCCTGTGGACGAGTATCGTCCATGTTGAAAGTAAAATCCTCAACACTTCTGACAAAGTTTGGTGAATCACCTTAATTTATGTGCATCCCACTTTTGAGTTGCAACCCATACTTTGCGATAAGTTGAATTAGACAGCTCACTTTAAGATTAATTGTAGTGACTTGTGAAATAGAGCTCGGGGGTCGATTTCACAAAGCACTAAGATTCATCTTAAGATGAGTTATCAGTATTACCATAGTGATTTGCATTGTGACGTCACTCTTTGCTAAGCAACTGCGATGGATTTGCAGTTACGATCAATCTTAACTCTTTGTAAAAATCGAGCCCCTGGTCACATATAAAATAAAATAAACAGATAACTTTGTATCACAATTCGTTTTGCACACACAGGGACAATCTTCACAGAAGGGAAAACTGTACAAATTTAAACGGCATATCTACAGAGAGACAACTACATTCATGTTGGGCTTCAATTTGCAATAATTTATAGCTCATTTGCCATAGTCTGGTTATGCTGGTATCTGTAAGTATTTGGCCCCGGCAAAGATACAACTCCATCAATCACACTAGCTGAACACCGGTGCAGCGCGGCTTATATCCGGTCTCATGCCCGATAAAATATTTATGATCTCCCACTTCATAACACAAAACCCGATGCTGAACAAAGACAAAATGTGCCTCAACAGAAATCTGATCCGGCAAAATGGAAATTAATGTTCACTAGACTTCTATGTCAAATTAATCGTGTAACGTGTTATATCCGGATACCTAAAACCACTCCCGATGAGTTGGCAAACGTGTAATAAAACCGGTGCACCAGAAAGCTAGGAAGACTCAGAGTAGAATGTTACAAGGAGGGGAGGGTAAAACTTTCTAAGCCACTGTTGCCAATTCAGATTTTATTTTCATTTGATATTATTTCCCCTTTTATTAGCGGTATGTGTGTGTGTGTCCGTTTAGACAGCCATTCTACTCTGCTGACAGGAAGTCCATTACATCGGCGAGCAGACTCCTTCATTTCATCCCCCCATTGGTAACCCAACCTCAATTTGACATTTGGGCAATGATTATTTCGCATTTCTCGCCGCTAATTTACAAATTCCCAAACAGCTCCATCGCCAGACGCTTAATGTGCTGGGGACAGTCCGCATAGCCCGAATAATCCGTCCAAAGTGACTCACACACTTTGACAGATACCTGAAGAATGTTCCGGCGTCGTTATACCAAGCCTAATTCCTATCACTGTTTATTTATTTTGCGAGAGGATATGTATCTTACTGATACCCCCCCCCCCCCCCCCAACCATGGTGTGGTTTGTTTCAATGACAAGCAGTAAAATGATTAGGATGGGCCGAGCAGACTGCACTTATCATCATGCCTGATTTACTTTCACAGGTCGGCTGGATTGATTATCACTCAACCGACAATTTCCTTTTATCTTTCCCTTTGTAGGCTTCTCCCCCTCACCCAGTCAATGCAGACTTTGTATGAATTTAAAGACCATGATTGATCCAATCGCATTGGGATCACTTTCAAATGTCTGGCATTTAAGTTATTGTTCACGGCATGCCAATTCTCGTGAACGGAAAACAGAAGAAGCAAAGTTCAGAAGGGGAGGGAATAGGAAAAATCCATACAGTCTAGACATCCTGATGCACCTAATGGTTTTCTGGAATATTACCGACACATTCTCCATCATTCCTGTGACTTTTTCCCCAAGACATTTTCAGGAATTTCAAGAAAAGTGTTGTACTTTTTTCCAAGTCCCATCCAAGGTACCCCCAGGGAAAACAACACCTTTTTTTAAAGTGCATCAGGTCAGCTGGCCTTCAACACCAATGTCCTTCAGCCATAATTGAGTTTTGTAATTTAAAAGTGTACCTTGTTTTTTATCAAGTTTGATTAAACATTTATCTCAAAATCTGGCTTTGAACGACCGACCGTGTCTGCTACTGTGTTTCAGTTAGATTATCAAACTGTAACAAGAAAAGAAAAGGACCCAAACCCCCCAACCAATTGACATAACTTACAGGCTGTACTCAACGAGTCAGCTGGTGAAACTTGGGAGGATTCTTGAATTGTGTTCACCTCAGTGTGGACATGCCATGCATGTACAATGGTTTCAGTTTTGTTATCACACTGACAGACATTACTACCCTCCACATGTTCTTCCGCCCAAGTCTCTCTCATCACTTACTATCCACACATTCAAAACCTCCGTTGGTGTACAATGACTTGTGTTGATGTCCGAAATATTTTCTTTCCAACGAGGCCCCAATGCCCAACCTCCCAACCCCACATTCTACCCTCGTCAGTCCACCTACCTGAGCAAGCTTGGCCCTCCTGCGACCCTTGGTGAAAGACGGCGGGTCTTGCTCTTCCTCCAGATCGATCTTATTGAATTCATCAATAGTCAGCTGCCCTGATGGAGTCTCTTCAAATTCAGTCAGTCTGGAAGAAGAACAACACATAAAGTTTAAGAAACCAATAAAATCATCACGTAATCTCCTGCATGCAGCCACTTTCTGAATCTCTTGTGGATTGACAGTGTTTTAAGAAAAATGTATGGTCATTCGTTGATTTAATTCTTAACTTTTAAAACTTGTTTGAATCATCACTGTAAACTGCTTATAACACAAAATAAAAGCTGCACTTATAAAATCCACATTCTAACTTGTAGAAATAGCATCAGTGAAATTAAGAAAGACAGTTTTGTTGAGAGTTACATAAGTACATTTATCATGTGCTTTGTCAATTTCATTACTTGACTGAACATTCAAATCTACTACATTCCAAACTTTGCAAAGCTGCTGCCTTAAGTGTGTAGTGTAAATGAAACTAAATCATTAGAAATAGACTGGTTTTTGACAATATTAAGTTATAAAATGGTCTACTATCACATGAGAAAATTTTGTAAAGGCAATCAACTCTGCACTGCAAGCAGACAGAACAACTTGAAAGCACAAGAGAAACTTTTCTAGCGGTCCCCTTTCAATGTGAATGCTTATAATCATCAAAATTGTGTACAACCTGGGTGCCTGTAAATTGCCTCGTGTCACACGATCTTTGTTTTCCTTCCATTTCATTAATGTATTCAAAATGAGGCTCAATGACAAAATATAGTCGGGTCCCTTTAAATGTGAAAATGTGCATTCAGTATTATTAACTGTTGGATACAGGGAATCTGACAAAGATGGCTGGAGTATGATATAGAGATCTAAGGAGCCAGTTGTCTACCTTTACAACACAGCTCCAACCTTCCCTTTCCAATAAACCAGCCAGTCATAGTTTGCCAAAGGGCATAAATGATTCATGCTTTGTGAATAATGCATTTGTTGTAATTCCACGTATGTCACCCTTACCCTCCCCCCCTTGAAAAATAATAATAAATAAAAACACTCACAAAAACCACACAAACACACACACAAACCCTTCAGCTATTTCAGAAATAATTATTTTAATTTTGTTTAAGACCAAAAAGTACAATGATCTTTAAAACTTAATTGGCCTTAGCCTTGCATTTTAAATGGTGTTGTTCCATGGCTTTGCATTTATTGACGATTGTCATCATAATTAAATAAAAAGTCATTAAAAATCCGAAACAAACCAATTTACTCACGATATAACGACGGAAAGATAAATTGTCAACAATTGTCAGATATATAGTAATAGCAAGCCGAAGTTGGTACTTTCAAACGATCCAGTCATGACATTGTTTTACAGAAACTTATTACAATACTTATTGTCATATTAATCTTGTGATTAAAATGCTTTTATTTCTGACTCAATTCAAATGACACAGAATTAAAAACACACAACTCATTCATGGACAGAAAAATAAAGGGATGATCAATTTATGGGAGGGGGGGGGGGGGTGGCGCCGGGGTCATGAGTTTAAATCTACAAACACTATTGACACTAACGCTAGTTTGTTTGGGTTTGTTTTGTGTTCTTTGTTTTTTCTTCCCAGAGAAAGAGACTGGTGATTTTTCCAAGGTGTTTGTTGCTCGATAATAAACCAATCAGTTGACAAGAAACTATTATAACAAAAATTATTTAAAATGTACAACGAAGGTGCTCTTAGTACAATACACATCAAAGGTCCAACAGTATTTGACCTTTTTATACTTTCCGGGCCTAGCAAATTTAATACAAGTGAGAAAATAAAGTTAGCTGTCGCAAAGCGCTTACCAACCGAAAGGACCTCGGTAAAAATGCAAAAAATGATGGCCTGACATTTCCGACCCTAGCAGAGTCTTTCTCTAAAAGGCAAGAGATAGACTTTGAGAGAGACTCTGCCAGGGTTGAAATGTCGGGCCATTAAACAAATTGTTGGCAAATTTAATCAGTTGCATTTTCTTTCAGAATGACAGCATTTCAAACGGATATAATCCCCACAATGATCAATTGTGAGTATGTCATTTTTTGTACTTGTAGCAATTGAGGAAGACTCTGCAAGTGTCAAAATGTAACTTATTGACTTAGTTCCGCACATTTCTATTACATCAAAACAGTTTCTATTTATAGTGGACATGTTCTTACCTTTTTCTAAGAGTAGCGTCGCAGACTTTGACTACTTGAATAATGTCCTTCTGTGTTCTGTTAAAATTGTGTAAACGAGCTGCAACCAGCAATGCTGTCAAAACAAGTGATAAATTCTTCTGTTGTTAAAGCATATTTACATTTTAACTTTTTGCTCATTTCGGGTCTAATGAACACAACATTAGTTTTGTTCATGAATGAACGAACATGTGTGAACAAATATTCTTTATCACACTTTTTCAAAAAATCTAAAACATGAATCAGTATTTCAAACTCAACTTACAAAATTTATTGAGATCATTGTTTTTAAATTAATAACAATTTCTGTTGAAGGTCCTTTTGTACTGGACAATGTCATTGTGTAAAAAATAATATTTGATTGCGTGTCCATTATGACAGTAACAAATGTTGGGGGTGGGTTTGGGGGTTGAGGCTATTACTGTAAAAAAGAGAAAAATAGTTTTGTTTTAAAAGACAGTGAACGAAACAACACTTGACTTTACAGGGCTCTAATTTCAAAAATTATACACTAGACCACAGCTCTTGTACAAGGTATATAACGTATACTGCTCTATCTTTTTATAATTGCTCACCATTAAGGAAGTTTGGGAATTGAAACCTGAAGAAACACATTTGGGGAAAACAGACTGCAGGACTTGTTCAGTTGTTGGGTTACTGACCAAGTGATAAAGCAACTGGTTTTTGGCGCTCATATCAGTGAAGAAAAGTTCACAGTCTTTGGTATATCTCAAGACTAAAGAGATATATGTTTCAAACACACATATCACTGTTTTGTGCAGTTATGAAATAGCACCCGGGGGCAATATCGTGGGCGAGTCTGAGGAAGTCTACTTCCCCCTCCCACACTTCCGTGAAACATCGAAGAACTCAAACAAACTATACATGTATCTGACGATACAATCAATTCTCTCATGTTTTGCTAATTGAAGTTAACCTCCAACAAGTACATTAATGTTTCAGCGATAGGTCACATTCCTTGGGGGGGGGAACAGCCATGATTTGCAGGGGATTATTTGTCATAGGAATTTTTTAGTCAGGGGCCCCATTTTATAGAGCTGCTTTAAGCACAAAATGGAGCTAAGCTCAAAACAATCTTGCAATGTTACTAGCCTAAATCCCAATCCCCCTGTACCGTCTGTGACTGGTATCCCTGCAAATTTTTGCTTCGCACAATTTTGTTCAGCACAACCGAACTGCTTTGAGCATTTTTATGAAATTAGGCGCTGCGGTTAACTATTATTCTGTGTGGTAAGCTTTTGTTAAATTGGGTGTACAACATTGGAAATTGCCAAAAACCTGTATCCACACTTGATGTGACCCAACATATACATGAAATAACAAACCTGTGAAAGTTTAAGCTCAATCGGTCTTCGAAGTCGTGAGAAAACAGTGAAAAACCCTGTTATATGTTTAACCTTTTTTCAAACATCGGATTTTATCCTGCATGATAAAGACTATTGTTTTACTCATTTCCTATAAACTATGGCATTTCAAGTAAAACTATTTCTTGGGAAGTTTTCCACTATGACCATCTTTATAGTATACCATTTGAGTTTTGTGAAAATCTGTAAATATTTATGTTTTTAATCTTACTAATGTTGTACACACCCTTTAAGAAGTCTGGGAACCAAATAAGAAAAGACAAACCTGCGCCACAGAGTCCGGAGGGCCTTCGTCCTGTGTGCATCCAGTCACGCTTCATCCTGCCAACAAGCCGTAACGCTGTCATGGAGACTTCATGTGTCTTTTCTGTAAACTCTAACTTGTGAGCAAAACGTTGGATGTATAAACAAGGATCTGGACAAAAGGATATTGAAAAATCATAGCATGCTACGAAAAAAGTGCTACATGACAAATGATATCGATTTATTACCCTGTCACACAATAATAACTGCTTATTTAAAAAAAAGAATTGATACAACTTTTATGTATTTTTTATTAATATTGATTAATAATATTAATTAATTAATTAATAACCAGTTCTTATATAGCGCATTTTACAATAACGTTTAAATGCGCTTTACATTAGTGTCCTGGTCATTGGGCCAATAACATTCCTTTAATCTTGTTAGCTCCCTGGGGAGTATACAGCCCGAGCTGTCGTGGTGCTCAAAAAGCTTTTTCAAACACAATATCAACCTCTACGCTTGCAGGTACCCATTTATACCCCTGGGTGAAGAGAAGCAATTATAGCGAAGTGTCTTACTCAAGGACACAAGCATCACGACCGGGACTCGAACCCACACCCTGATGACTAAACCACCAGAACTTGAATCCGATGATCTAAACCAATCGGCCATGAACACCCTACATGAATTAATACTTTACCACCCAGAAGCCACAAAAATTATCAGTCCTTCTATTGGGGGAAAATTATGAGAGCTGAAAATGTCTCTCTAGGTTGGGTCATTGGTTGGTTTTTATCATTATGAAGACGGCTTGTGTCTACTTGCTGAGAAAAAACCAGCAACAAACAGACACAGTATTTTCACAAGAACGTTGAATCCATCCACGTTCAGGGAGGCGACAGAGGGTACCAGCCACATCTCTGGCCGAGGCGATCGCGAACGGCGAACACCAATTCTTAGAACTCTGAGAAACGATTCACGCATGAATCGTTTTCCCAGACTCAAATGCTTTTGGGTGAAAAATTATCCAAACTAATTTACTTAGAAGAGAATCTTTTCTTAAAATAGTTTATACTATCAACAGCTGCAGTGTTTCTCACTAAGTAAGTTTGTATGATCATTTTATTTTTGGAGAAATTACCGATCTATGACCCTAATGATCAAGGAGATTTATTGATTATTAGTTAACTAAACCTATGAAATACTAAATGCCTACAATAAAATCCATTCAATTTACCTCTATAACATTATAATCCTGCTATCCTTTATACAATTGCACACACAGTACATGTATACTGCACCTAGGTACAGTCTCCTCATCTGAGACTGTAGGTGTCCACAGTGGACCACCCCTTCCACAATAATGGTTTGTCCTTAAATTTCCTCTTGACAGGGCATTGTGGGAAATCAATGGCTGAAAACAGCAGTGGTAGGAACAGGAAGTGATTTTATGATCAGGAAGAATCACATCAGCAGTAAGCAAACCTTTTGTTTAATGTAACAATACTTTATTTATCAGTAGTGAGTGTGGAAAACACCAATGTACTTGCAACCTTGTATTGCAGCTAAAATAAATGCTGTAACTTACACTGAGTGTCATTTGTGTTGAACCACACTGTGTAGTGAATACTAACAACATGTACATCATGTCATGCATGTAGGATTGTATTTGTAGCAGTGCCAAAATGAGGGACTGTAACTGACTGTTTTATGTTTAGTTTTATTATATCACTCAGAAGTATATGTTGGTGTTGCATGTAAGGTGAGGTTTGTCAGATAATTTTCTTCCTCTGTGGTTTCAACAATGCACAAGATCCTTCTCAAATTTGAGTGTGCTTTTATATTTTAGTCAATGTGTTTCATTTATTTTGCAGGCCGGCTTGGCTAGAGCTGTCAGTGCCAATATTGACTACAATTTCATTCATGCATTATGACTTCTTATGTTAAACAGTTTATTGATTGTTGTTGTTCGCATTCTTGAAGCCGTTCTTATCTCAGAAGAGAAATGATAGTTATTAGTAGTTGTGATCATTTGTAAATTGTAACCGTAGTCTAAGCGTGTGGAGGAAGGAATGTCTTCATGGTCTCTGAGCTAAGCTGAGTAATTTGAACAATCTCTCTCAAGATACTCGCCCCCCAACATCATGTCATTAAGTGTTTGCACAGTAGTTGAAAGTTCCCAAAAGTTATGCACCGTTTCTAGAGTTATAACTTGAACTAGGGGGTGCTGCAGCCATGAGCGGGACCAAAGAGGCAACCCTCATACCTCTATTGAAATGCCATTAACTTTAGAGTTTGTACCTTGTACACGTACAATAGAGGAATTGATCATTTGAAAAATACACGCAGATGGGCACAGCAATTTTGACTACCAAAATGGTGCAGGAGAAACTGAGGTCATTTGTGTTGGTGTTTAACTCAGTAAGAATTTTGCTACTGCCTTTTTAAAAGAAAATTATTCGCTAATAATAAGATACATAGAGTACGTAAAACAGTAAACGACACATCCATTATAGAGGCTACATGATGCAATAGGTGTACGACAAAAATTACAAGCACGTACATGGACATGTAAATCCGCATGTCACCATGTTCATGGGTTTATTTGTTGTTATAGAGAAAGTGCATTGTGGGTATTAAGTACATGTACAGTAGATAATGCCGCCATCATGTCTGTGTCTGTTTTCTTAACAGACAATATGAAAAGATTTGATATGTTGTTGTTGTTGTTGTAAACCCACCCAATTAAAATGAATCTGGTTCTTTCCTCCTTTATTTAGGATCCAATGAGATAACTGATCAGCCGGTTCTCATGTAATCTTGGAGACTAAATGGTGTGGTGAATTGTAATTAATGACCAGTCTTGCAAATCAACACGGACAACCAACTTGATGTAACTATCCAAGATGGAGGCACAGAATCTGGGCGAGCCAAACATTCAAAATCTGAGCGGTGGGGAAAATCGCGAAGTTGACAACCGCCCTTCGAACATGCCAAAGCAACATTCAGCCTCGAAGAGTCCCTACAATGCCCAAGGCATTTCACAGACCACTTTGCCGATTGAGATCCCCTCCTCTGACGCCCGAACGCCCATCCAGGATATCGTGCAGCCAGAGAGTCCCATGCTGATCACCCCGAGACGCCCACTTGGGCAGAACTGGCAAACTAAAGGAGCGACAGTACGGGAACGCAACGCCTACATGTTCAACAACGATCTCATGAGTGATATTAAGTTCTTGGTTGGTCCCAAGAACACTGCCCAGCGAGTGCCGGCACATAAGTACATCCTTGCCTCAGGGAGTTCTGTGTTCTTTGCCATGTTTTATAGTGATCTTGCTGAAAACCAGTCAGAAATCAACATCCCTGATGTCGAACCACAGGCCTTCCTTACATTGCTCAAGTAAGCAAACATGTGTTGTTTTACAACCTGTATTAAGTTTCTAAATTATGAAAGTCTTAACTTCTAAAGTCTGCTCAAAACAGACAAAACATAAGTACAGCCTCCAGTTTATTTCAGTGTACATACTTCAACCGATCATGATTTATTTTTTTTACCACAAGGAAGCTTCTTTTCCAAGGCAATTCTTTGTAATGGTAGCCCAACAATACATGACTCATTCAACCACAAAATGCACTCCACTTAATTACTGCCGAAAAAGAATAAGAAGAAAGGATAAAAAATGAATTAAGGGGGTCTGGCATCTTGTTGATAATTACAAATGACTCACAGTCGAGTCTTGGCAACTGCGCCTGGAACTCTTCCAAGATATAATAAAAGAATGTAAAAGATGACTAATTATACATGTTGTATTGATACAAAAATTCATCATTTTGCTGAACTGCCTTCAAGGTTGGGTAATGGTGCAAATTTAAAACAAATGAAAATCCAAGAGGAACCAAGAAAATAAAGTTTACATGGTGTTACATGGTGTAAACCTATACATGTAAAAATCTGAAAGGAATGTTAGATACTCTGCCATAAAATGCCTCAAAATTTACAAGAACTAAAGTGTAAATTGTTTTTTACTTTACATTTACATTTATTTGTGGAAAAGCTGGCTTGTTAATATTTACACGCTTTACACTGTATGTATGTTAGGTGTTCTTATACAGTCTTTTAAACCATCTTCCATTTTCTGCATGTAATTGTGTCTTCCAGATACTTGTACTGTGACGAAG
>JAUELU010000002.1:9957808-9969675 GCA_032357145.1 Evasterias troschelii
TGAGTCATGAGTGATTAAACAAAAATGCCAAAACATTTACAATTCATACTATTTATTACAGTTTAACAACAGCTGTTTATTGCTTTCTTTGGCAATCACCAATGATTGAGAACCCTCCCCAATAAGTAAATTTAGAATCCAAATAGTCCGGTCGAGAAGCGCTATTAATGCCTGAAAAAGTGAAGCCTTGAACTGAAGGTGAAGGAAGTACGTGAAGGCTGAACCAACCCGGCTTTTTCGTAATTCATTTCGTTATTTGTGAAAGAAAAGAAAGGCTGTTTAAATGTTACCTGAAATCTAACCAGCAACTATTTCCAGTAAGAAACCTCAAGAACACGCGCGCGCTCCTCCCTTTAAAATTAAACAGAAATACTTCATACAGCACAGGTTTTCATCTACTTTCAACAGTAATCAACTGGAATCCGCCATGTTGAACCATAACAATTATCACTTCGTTTGTTCGTTGTGAAAGTGGGGAGCTCTCCACTGAGTGGACTCGTCCATTCTTTTAGAGGGGGGATTCGTTATTTCAGGATTTGTGTTTCAAGATCATTGAAAAGGCGTATATTATTAAGGCGTAGGCCTACTGCACTCCTGCTCTTCTTTTTAAATCAATAATTATGATACATTATCATTTCATACCGACTATAGTATAATTATTAAAAATGAAATTATGGATACAAACAATTAGTTAGTAACAAAATTGGACATAACGTAAAGTCCGCCCAGAGAAAGCAACACGGACATTGAAAACCCTCCCTAAAAACGGAATTTTTAAATAAAAAAGCCGGCGCACTTTACATGAACCACCTAGGCCCAATTTCATAAAGCTGCTTAGCAGAATACTGCTAAGCAAAACTAAGCAGAATACCACAGTCAAAGACCTACGTGTGATTTGGTATTTTGGCTGGTAACCATCCCTGATGACAGGCCCAGTAGGCAGAAACAAAATGTATTCTATTGTTTTAATTGGTTTTGCTTAGCTACGTTCTTTATTTAAGCATGTCTATCAAATTGGGCCCTTTGCTTTTGACGATGCACTTAAACCCAACTAAACTCTCACTTGCCCCCACCGCCCTGACCCAACTTCATTCCAAGTGATAACATCTTTGTATTTCTCAGTACATTAAAAACGCACCTGACATCACCACCTTCAACGTAGAGCAGCCGCTAATATGAGAAGAGTTTTACTTCACGTAGGCTATAGCCGAAGTAGTCAATGAGGATGCTTTTCATTGTTTGGGTTCTCAGCAAATCCCCACCAGAGATAATTATCGGTGTTTTTTCCCCGATATTAATATTTTCAAAATTTATACGGAGAACAAGTTTACATTTAGGCCCCTACATTAACATTTAACATTTTTACAAGTCAAATGTAATAGAGGAACTATGGTCCCTTTTGCACGCGCCCCCTTGATCGGCCGGTACAAGACCGGCCCTATCCATCCGGTCACTCGAAGACTTTACCAGGCATTTCAAGCACTGTACAGGGACGAAAAAGCCTTCTTGTCGTGTCAATTTTGTCCTGGTAAAAATAAAACGAATTTCACATGTCCCCCTTTGTTCCTCAATCCCCGCCTCCGTCTTGCCACCCTTCATCCCCACCCACTGTATAGCTGTCATCAATCATCGATAGATGAGAGCGATACCATCAGTTCGTAAGAGTGCAGTAGAATCAGTGACCACCAACAGTTAGCAGTAGGCTGATTGCATGCCAGCCTCGTTGTTTGCTTAGGCATGTTGTGAACTTGATGCATTACCCAACATTAGCATCCCGTCCGCATCCGACGGCCTTGAACATACTCCACGTTACCTATATCGTCATCCTCGATCTGCACACTCTCGCGCCCGCCCCCTTAGCAACGGCACAATGCGCATGACTGCAAGAAGCGAATGATGACTGGTGGATGTGTTTGAGCTCGGCATGGGTGACTTTACAATGACTGAAAACATCACACGAACCGACTAAAGCCCAACCATCGCGTGACAAGGTGCTATGACCGCCCACCGCCACAACTACGGACATGGGGAGAGAGCTGGCCGAACCGGTATGGCAGTTTGAGGGTACTGAGTTTTGATGGAGGCTGGGAGCATAGTCCTCATACATTACTTATTCATCAATGTTCTCCACAAGGCAAGGTTCGGATGGTTTCCTGTCGGAGGAAACAGATTAGATGAAACGAGGCAGCGGTGAGTTGGTTCGTAGCTCCTCCTGAACGCCACAGCCAACAGACAGATAAAAAGACCGCATTTTCCCGCACGTGTGTCATTTTTTTAACGGATTCGACTCAGTCGCCGAATTGAGGCTTGTCGTCGTCATTTATAAATCTCATGCTTCACGCAGTTTTCACCACCGGCACATCTGCACGCTGTATATGTACTCTTCACAGTTTGACCGGGTCTAGCCCATCGGTTACCTCTTAGCTTACAACTGTGTGTGGTCTGCACCGAACTAGGTCACCAGACGACCTTTCCTTTTGCAGCAGTATATAGAAAGATATCTGACACAAAGTTTCCGGGCAGAAAAATTACTCTACAAGAGTATTCACTCCTACGAAATTACAGTTTGAACTCCTCATCACAGCAAAACTAAAAGAATCATGGCGAACGAAGCTCAGCTGTTGAAATTCGCCGGAAAGTGGAAACTGGAAAAGAGCGAGAATTTCGACGAGTACCTGAGGAAGATGGAAGTGATGTTGCCGATGCGGGCAGCGGCAAAAGTCATGACGCCCACGTGTGATATCGCCGTGCAAGGGGGAAGCTTCGTGATCAAGATGAATGTTCCGGTGATCACACTCCACGTGCAGAAGTTTACCCTGAACGAAAGCTTTGAAGATCTGCTGCCCAACGGGAACAAGCAACTGACTCAGGTCAGCTGGGAGGACGGAAAGATCGTCCTACGGGAAGTGGACAAGGGAGATCCGCCGCACGTGGTCACTCGAGAGGTCAACGATGCGGGCACGGAGATGACCATGACGTGTGTCAAGGGGGACATCATGTGTAAAAGGTTCTACCGAAAGATGTAGGTGCCCGGTCAGAGAAAAAAAAGAACAAAGAACTTCTACGATGTTCAACAAAAACCTGCTGCACCCTGGATGAGAAATTCGCTGTAGCGTCAGAGTTTCGTCTTAAGTTTCGCCATTCGTATAATCCGTAAAGGCTCTTCTTTAAAAATGCATTTAAACTTCATGACACATAAAGCTTTTTAAAAACGTAAAAGGAGAAGCTATGACTCACATAAATCGCATTATACGCTCGCAGAGGTTTGAGCACTGCCGACTGATGCCTTCCAAGGTCGCCACACATCGACTGCAACGACCTTCAGCGCACACGGATATTGGATTGTGTCGTCCGTCAGCTTTATCAACGTTTTACTGGGACCTCGGCAAGTGCATTTGCTTCCCCTTCGCTTGGCAATTACATTATTATTAGGAAATTATATAAAACAGCATTTCTTTGGTGGCACCATCGCTCCTGAAGCAGAAGTGAAAAGGAAAAACGAACGGCCACAAAGACATTCGTTATTTATGGCCTTTCTGTTCTGTTTTCTGAGTAGGCCTGTTTCTAGAGAGCAGCGAAAAGAACAGCTGGAAAAGAAGAAAAAAATTACCAAAGAAAATGATCCGCGAGAGACTAAAATTTAAGTAAAACTATTTTGTGGAAATGTCAACTAAAAAATGTAAGTTTGTTAGTCGGCAATTTTTACTCAAAGGTGAAGTCATCAACAACTTAACAATATATTTATAACACCATTCAAAAAGGGGATAGTTCTGATTAAACAGTAACGCTATGTAGAAATTGAAAAAAAAAATACTAAATTGTTTCTGCTAATTGGTAATTTCCACTGACTAAATTTGGGGACTTTAAAATGCTTCCGTTTGTAATGTTGACACCAAAAAGGTGATGGGATCGAAACGTGCTACTTGAAAGTTTGTTAGATTATAACAATCAGATATCTCGATGATGGAAACCTCTTTGAAAGTTCTGAGCCGTAAAAGTTGGTCTTCAAGAAATTACGAGCTGTTAAATCAAAACAGGGTTGTTTGGAAACTCCCCCTTTTTCTAGCTAAAAACAAAAACAAACCAAATTTGAGTTCCGAGTGTTTGTTACACTTCTTGGCGTGACTAAAGGCTAACAAAAGTTGACACCATGGGTGCTGTCACATATTATAGATACCGAAGACAGAATCAAGTCAAAGTGTTAAAGTAACAAGTGGTGTTATAGACAATGTTACCTTTGTTTACAGAAATAGTGACCTTTTACCTTCTAACGCATTTCCTGACAGGCAAGACACTACAGAGGCCATTATGGACAAATTTACATTTTGTGCCACAATTTTCACATAAATTCAAGAGTAACAAAAACAACAGTTGTACAGCTTTTGAGATTCCCCCACCCCCCTTTCTTCATATCAAAAGTTGAGAACAGTCAAACAGTGCAATCTCCATAAAACATAAGATTGATTGTATTCTTCCTATAAATGTGCTGTATACGTTTGGTAATTAGAGCCTACTGATTGCTTAGGCATAGGCCTATACAATAAAAATAACCTGTGAAAATTTCACTTCAAAAGGTGGTCGAGTTTTTGAGATATCACCGAAAAACCGGAGCGAATATTTCCATGCAGGAAGAATATTCCCCATCATAGGAATATTTGAGAAGCGTAGATCAAATTTGCGGGGAATAAAAAGTGACATATTTTTTCCATAAAAGTAGTACTTCGAAGTGAAAGGTTTCTCAAAATGCATTATACTATCCAAAGCTGCTGTACTTCTTACCAAGTAATTTTTTATGTCCATTCATTTTCAGAGTCATTACCAAACGTATACAGACCCTTTAAACTTCTTACAAACTGTGCCTGCAGGAAGTCCAGGCTCTGTGGCACTTTTGTAAATGTGATGTCACAGGTTACATGGTCTATAATAACACACATGCAACTGTTTTTGCAGAAATAAGTGTTATACAACCTATGGTGTAAAATTAATTTTTTCATTTCTTTATTTTTTTAAAATTATCTATAATATGTGACAACGCCCAAGATATACAATTTAACACGCCGCCAGTTTTTGAAGTGTACAGTCACTGCCACAGCCGTAGCCGAAATGACTTCATTCAGACACAGGTTGATCCATTCGCATGTATACGCCAGAATAACAAATACAGATTTTTAGATTTTTAGCAATGGACCACGATCAGTATTCCCCCCACCCCCCCAACCAGCTGAACATTCATAGGGTAAACATTATCAACTTACAAATCTGCAGCTCGGATTATTTAACCTGTCACAAAGGATAAACTCTTTGTCAATGTCAAATGCAAACACAAGTGCGGGCTACAGAGAGCTGGTATTGTCGTTGGATTCCGCGGAACTATGCAAAGCAACAATGCATGGGAATGGTCATTTTTAATGAAGTAGGCCTGTGGCGATGTTCCCTTTATTAGCTTTATTCCAATGCCTCAATCTTTTAAAAAGTAACGATCATTGAGTAAAATGCAAAATTGTATATTTTAGATAGAACGGTGGTGTTGGTCTTCATGTGACACTCATAAATGAGTATAAACATTAGTGTGACACGTGTATTATTTGTGTATAAAAAGCGAATCTATGTAAAGTTGTAAGTATTGAATAATATTTAGTCGACTTCATTCTAATATGTAGCAATTATCTTAACTAGGTTTGTGTATTTTGTTTTATCATACGACTGCTCACGAAAATGAGAAATTTAGCTCTAAAAGAAATGCAAGTAAAACTTCCTTTTAACAGATCAATCAACAATCAGTAAGCAAATGTATCTGCAAAACAAAACCATTAAACAACATTCGGAATAATGCTTGCAAAGATATATATCAAAAGCAAAAAGTCAGCGTATGACTGTAGCTCAATGATCAAAGCCAGCAATCGGTGTAGTCGTAAAAGCTTAGAATATATTGATACTATGCTAATTTATTCAAGTGATATTTTCAAATTGTATGTGATGCATTTTGTACCAACCATAGAAAAGGGAAGGGACTAAAACTTACAGAGAGCCGAGGTATTTAATAATAATAATTATTATTATACAGCATTTATATAGCGCCTTATGCAAGGCCTTCAAAGTCAGCAACTATCTAATACAAAAAGAAAACACTCAAAAAACTATTAAAAAGCAGACAAGCGATATAACACAAAACAATAAAATACAGGAATTTAGTAAGAATCATTAAAATCACATGAGGGGAGAGGTTACCAGCACCATTCACCCTCAGCCAAGATCCTCAGCATCTGGCTATTAACAGTTAAAAACAATACAACAGGGCTTGAAAAAAAATCAATTTCTCTTTTATAATAAACATTGAAGTTGAGAAAAACTCAAAGACGTGCACAGCTCAACGGAATGACATTATTGATACATCACTTCAATGCTGAACCTCCCGGAATTCCGGATCCTAGGGAGCCTGACCAATTTCTGGGTCGGGTAAAGCTGAACCGGAAAGTTGTAAAAAAAAGAGGGGGGGGGGGCTCGAATTCTGCGTAACTTTGATCCTCTTCTGCTTAATTTTGACACAAGTTCTGGGTCATACTGACCCATAAATTGGTCAGGCACCACGGGATGAGCCGGATCTGTGTCAATTCTGACCCTGACGTTTTTAGAGTGTACTGTTCATAATGTGAGGCGAGATACCAAGTTGATATCACCTGCTTTAATCTTTAAGATATCTCCAAATAGCTATCGAAACTGTGTGTGTCTTTTCGTTGTTCCTTTTCTCATTTTGACTTTTCAACCATAAAGTTAGAATGGTATCTAGGCCTACATAAAAATACTTTGATACATGTTTTCATCAAAATGGTATGCATCGAAGTATTTCTAACAATGTCGTCATTGAGATAAAATGCTCTCTGTCGCCCACTGACAGTGAAACAAATTCTACAAGCGTAATCAACCACATTTCAGACGGGGGAGGGGGGGGGGGGGGTTCAGTGCCATCACCGATGAATAGCTTCCTTCGGCGAGCAGAGATAGAAATATTCAAGCTCGGTGCGGTGATTGGCAAATCATGCCTAAAACGACGAACGAGTATGAAGTCGTGTACAAATCGGTGTGGATTGAACCACAAGATGGCTGATAGTACTTGGCGAGTCTATTCTGTTAAATGCATGAGAAGCCGTTATGTAGTTACACTCTAAACATTACAGGGGCAGAATTTACCTAGATAAAACATTACACCAGGTCGTTTCCGGGTCAGCTCGACCCCAAACATGGGTCAGGCCCTCCTTTGACCAAAAACGGATCAATTCTGAACAAGGAAATTTTAGAGTGATTATACATTAACTGAAAGGTGTAGATTTTGTTTTATATCAGCGGAGGTAATTATTGTATCCAGCTTTGTTGTTCACTGTGTCATGATTTAATTTATTCCAAACCTATACGAGGCTGATGGGAATCGTTTGTATTATTTTTTATTACGATTTGTGATAGCGTGTAGCACGCTTTAGGTAAGAAAAGAAACGTATGGTGAATAAAAGTGCACTTTTGCTCAAACCATAACACAGTTACTTGTTCAATACAAAGTCCATGTGATTTGCCTCCAGCAAATGACCCCCATTTAGGTTGTTTTGAGTCAGATAAGGGTTTTATGAGAACCTGATATGCCAATTATAAATTGCAATTTAATTCCAGCAATGAGAGTATGCAACGCTCATAACGGGGTCTCAAAGGTTTTATTTAGATAACCTATATACAAAGAAACATTAGTTTGATTCCAGTTGAGGTTTCGGTTTAATACAAAGGATAGGCTAACATTAAGAAATGTCAGCTGTATCTTTTGTTTTGTCTACTCTACTGACAGATGTATATGTAGGCCTATACGTGCACCTTTCTTTTTCTGAAATACAGGTTTATTTCGTTTGAACGTAACAGTGGGCGGGGTCTTATGATATGACACAGAGCTGTGTGTTGTGAAAACATTGTGATTCCAAGCCACGCTCAGTCCAGAGCATGTGCAACACACAGGGTACCAGACTAGACTGCACATTGGGTTGTGCAACATTAGGGCCGAAAATCAAATCCAGCAACCACGTGATTAACGATCACTGCCCCCTCCAGTTTTGCAACTCTCTCAATGCACTGTTCTAGTTAGACGCCCCACCCTCTCCAGTTCTATACATTCAACATGGTAACTTATGAAGTTATTTAATCATGTTTTCCCCAATTTGACAACAACACAGATGATAGCCCCCGCCCCCAGTGTCCAAATTGGCTACACGCTAATTGAAACAGATGTACCAGCTCTTGAAATTAAACCTGTTTGTGAATTTTTGTCGTATTATACTAGGCCTTGTTATTAAAAAAAAAAAAAATGGTTTTTGAGTTTGAATATTATTTAGCCAAAAGAAGAACCGCAATGACGTGGGTGCACCTGATGGATAGGCGGGAAAGTAAAGTTGGTGTGAGTGAGGTCATGACTCGCTGTGGTCTAGTGACCTGAATAATGTGCCTCACATTCATGACACTCTAGATGTGACGGGTTGACAACAAAGTTAGCCATCTGAGATGATGTAGAGCGTCAGCTGCCGAGGCCGCGGCACCGTGCCTCCGAGGGGAGGCTGGAGACGCTCACACCATTGCCGTCATACTCGCACAAAAGTCTCCCCAGTTTCCAGCGTTCACATTTTTTTCTTCTTTCTTCATTGACGCCACGTTTTACAGCTTGATAAACGACTATGTACTTGAATTACTGGGGACAGTATGCAAAGAATGCGTATATATGCTGACGTGAAGTTGAACTAAAGAAATTATTTCATAAGAAGATCGTTGCTTTAATGGCATCACGTGGCTGTGAATCGGTTAGAGTGTAATTGGGACGATGTTCAGGGTTAATCGTGCTGATCGTCCCGGAAATTTGTCATGTTAGTAATAAACCCTTTCCATCATGCACGCTGCCAGACAAGTTGGTATTTTGTATCAAACTCAATACTTGATACTCTCGCTACTACACTATTAAAAACTCATGGGTCAGAATAGACCCAGATTTTGGTTCTCAGAGGGCCTGGCCCATGTTTGAGATCAGGCTGACTCAAAACTGGTAACAAAACTTAAGGGGGAAGATTTTAACTTTGGATTCTGCGTCAGTTTGATTCATTTCTGGGTCAGTGTCCGGCGTATACTGACCCAGAAATTAGTCAGTCCCCATACACGGGACCCGGAATACGGGTCAATTCTCGACCGGGATTGTGGGGGGTTGTAATAATATTTTATAAAGACGGGATCAGATCTGATTTTCCCCGTCTAGCCTCTTTATGGCTACAATATTTAAAAAGAGAAGAAAAAAGATGGCTACACCATGATGCTGGACCAAGTACCCTACAACCAAGCAAGTCTGCCCGGGTATAATTACTATGCTACCCCCCCCCCCCCCCCATACACCTAAACTATAATAACAAAATACAAAAAACGGACCTAGGGAAAGTTTTTTATCGGTTACAATGTGCCTAATTTGGACGACAGTGGGCGCTCATCATTCTCAAGACAAATATGAAAACCTTACACGTCCGTAAATAATAATTACGCACCAAGCTCAAATTAATTTGAACAGCTAAGCTTCAAAAATATAATCAGTCTTTTATTAAACAGAACACATGGCTTCAATGCATGTGAATTAAACCGGTGTAACCAGGGCGAAGCATTACCAGCGATATAACCAAATGGTTTATTTATTATCTCATTTCTTCGTGACACTCGCAGCAAAATACACTTATAAATGGGAGGGCTGTAAACACATTTAGAAGAGCTAAGCATGAGTGAGTACCCCAAAAGCAGGCAAATGATCAGAGGTTTTACATCCGGGGTACAACGCAAACACCAACGAGACACACTTCGTATAAAAATGCACAACACATAGGGAGTTCAACCGAGATGGCGGCGGTTGAGCTTATAAAGGTTTATGACCCACAATCTCGGTGCGGTGGACACCCTCAACCAGCTAGAATTCGTCTCAAGCAGCTCTTAAAAGGTCTGGCTCGACCGAGGGGGGTTTCTACCGCGGCAGCATATTGGGGGAAATCGTTGCCAGACGCGGTGCGTGCGAACACTCCATCTTCCTCCCTCCCTTCGTCATCGATTCTCAGCTCAGGCAAGGTGATCGCCACGTGTATAAAATGTACCGTCGTCTGCTCCGGAAGGACTCGGATCACCTGCCTCCTCTCTGAGGATCAACTGCATCCTCGTCGTGTCTGACGTTGCCATGGTGACGAGATGGAGTGGATTTCTTCAAATATTCTCTTCTTTCACAGGGGGTGCATTACCTCAGACAGACTCAGACTGAGCTCGTTTGATGAATAATAAAGAGCGTCTGGCGTATTGTGTGCTAATTTTCGTGCATCTGTCATGTTTTGTTTTGTCCTTTTGTTGTACGATTTAGATTTTGCATGTTGATGGCAAGTTCCGTACATACAACTATTTTCCAGTCGTGAATTGGGTTCCAATCAAAACAAATAATTGGCAATCCCTTCCGACCGAGGCAGCCCCCCCCCCCCCTCCCCGTCCCCTTCGTCCGCCGGCCGTGCAGACTGCCCCAATTTTCCGCAGAGTAATTTTAGACTAGCTGGAAGCATTTCCGGATACCAGGCAGAAGAAGATGAAACCAAACCATTCGAAGAGACGGTGGCACCTTCTTCATAAAAAGGGGGGAAACAAAATTAACAAGTCTGATGACGTAATTATGGGCAGGCGGAGCTCGTTCTTGAGCAGTCGCAGTTTATGGGAGAGTTCCGGAGAGATTCGGATCTTTAATATCTTGAGGGGGTTGTCGACGATATCAGAATGATTGTCTCCACCCCCCTCCCCACCTTCTCTCTCTCTCTCTCCCTCTCTCCCCTGCCAGTAGGCCTAGTAATAATTTATTCACGGGATGAATGTCAATGCTCCTTTCAATTTAATTTGTGGAGATTGGGATGAGAGAGAATTAGCCTCCCCCCTGATGGCCCCTGAGGCATCTTCAACATGAGTGTGGTGATGAGCTGAGATGCCTTATAATGTAGGCACAAAATGTAGGCCAATTATGCTGTAATTTTCCACTATGTGTAAGGAATCAATGAACCCGGGAGACCTTTTTTTATTTATATGTGAGAGAAAATCTACGAAGTACATTCTCCGCAGGAATTCTCTTTCGAAAACAAAAATCACCGACCTATAAAACACACATACTTTACGAATTCATGTGATGAAAATGCACAGTAGGACACCATGGGTTGGATTCGAACCCACAATATTTCTCAGATTCACATTCACGGTGTTGTTTTGTGCATTGTCTTTTTAGGTGGATTTACAACACAACGCATTCGAAATAATTATTAGTTGTAGGCGAAGATGCAACCGATCGTCCCCCAAAATCGCCCCGGGAGATTGGGTGAGGCTGGGCGGCTGGGGGGGGGGGGGGGTGTTACTAATGCTACTGTGTCAACCTGCACGTTTTTTCTTTCGAATGTTTCTTTCAATTAAAGGGATAATACACAACATTTTGAAACAATAAATTTCAATCTTCTATAGTTTTCAATAAACACGACAACCAACCAACCTTCAAAATCGGGCAAACTTTTCGTGAAAATAACTTAACAGAATAATGTTTTGTTTGTGAGATTGTGTATAACGCCCTAAAAGTGCCCAGCAATCGACGATGCAAGAGTGATATGTGAGGGCTTAACATTGTGAGGATAGGGTGGGTTTTTTCAACTTTCTTCTTCTTTTTGCGTATGGCGTGCACAGCCTATAGCTGTCTGATCAAGGATATAGATCCAAGCCAGGGCAGCGATGATCGGTTACTGCGTGGATGTCTTTGATGCCACCAGGAAAAATGTCTTAGGACAATCAAGTGTATGGTCCGGTCTGGA
>JAUELU010000002.1:10171336-10182245 GCA_032357145.1 Evasterias troschelii
TTGGCACTGTCTGTTAACTCTGTACGTAGTAAACAATTTTGGTTCCCACAACACCTACTCAACTCAAAATCAAATGCTCACATTCACACACACTGATCGCAGCACACGCTGCTCAACACACAGCAATCACATTCATTGATTGACAACAGAATGATGAACCGAATCAACCGGCCACCACGACCACCCAGGTCCAGGATCCCACCAAACAATTTACAAAAATTAACCACCTTTATCAATCATTTTAGATAAATAAAACTAACAGAGAAACTTTACCTTCTGTAGACGAAATCCCGCCACAACGCATCAATGTGAAATGGTTTTTATAAAAATCCTGACAAGTCGTAAACTTTGGAGTCCCCTGTGACTCAAAGCTTCGGAATTGATGAGTTCATGATGCGTAATTGTATCCATCTAAAACGGACGCCCTTCGCTCGCGGGTACCCTTGTGCTAAACTTTTGAATTATTTGTGTAGGATTTTGCTATGCTGGTCGGCAACCAACGATATCATCATCCGGGAATGTTTAAGGTGCGGGAATTAGACTGGTGCCACAGGTAAATCCAAATTGAACTACAATAACGCATAGAGGGAGTTTGGCGGTCATTTTTAAAGAACTATCATCACATTTTCGCTCAAAATACAATGCGCCCTCCAGCCTTCGTAGTAGTAGGACTACCTGTGGCTATGTAAGTCAGCTGAGTGCCCATTTACAACCGTTTTGCCTTTAAGTTTTATTTTAAATCTATAGACTACACTAAGTTACTGTATCATCCGACCTCCACATTCGTTGGTAGCTTGTGCGAGTTCAGTTGTAGCCCCACGGCACCGCCGCACTGGCATGGTCACTTGTGAAGTGTGTGTGGCTAGTGAAGTTCAGTTGCAGATCACCTGTCAAAATGTCATGCCTGTGTACTTAATTTAGTTGTTTTAGAAATGTATTAAAACTTGAATTTCCATTGAACAAAATCCTTACCACGTTATGAACTCGGTTCATACTTCTCTCAAGAGTCAAATTGCAAAAGTGAAGCAAATTTCTCTGCGTAACAAGTGGAAAACAGTGCGTAATGATTGTTGGTGTCGCGTAAATTCACATAAAAATTTGCTTACACTTGAAGTATGAATCGGCTATTGACAATGACATGATTGACCCCTTGCACAATGCAGAATGCACTGCTGCATAATGCGGATCTACTATTGCTACCATTTTGGAGTCAATTCCTTTGATTTTTTATGCATACACTTTGCCTCCCAAAATGGCGGATAGGATAGCCTGTGTAAACAGTGTAAGTGCATTTATATGCAAAGAGTCAATAGTCAGAGTTACTGGACCCAGTATTACCTTTTTGTTTATACTTTTGGGCATTTCCTTACGTATGTTTGCCAGACAATGTAAGCTGTACTCCTTTTTAAAAAAAAATCGACATCTTCGGTTGTACTAGCAAATTGCCTTTTGTGTTGCTAGGGCCAAAGTTTCACTGGGGCACTAAAACGATCGAAGATGTCAAAACATTCTTCTTAAAGAGTGTAGCCCCTCAGTTATTGGGTCTTAGTTGGGTCCAGTATAGACCCAGTAACTGGGCTGGGGGTGCTGTACTCTTTTCTTTTAGAAAAAAGGCCAAGTCTACATAAGGTATTAATGACCATCAGAACTATATAGGTATGAAAATGCCAAAGGAGAGAATATTTAACACTGATTAATTCCTTTCCTAATGTCTTTATTTTACAGGCTGTCAATCAAGTTAAGTGAATTGTAACATTCTTGTCACCCAATGATCCAAGGAAAACCACAAACTTTTTGTACTGATTGACAAAATTGATACTCGACTGTTGGTTGGAGCGGATGAACAATGTCTGGCCGCCACAGCAAACTGCAACGTCAGGTTCTACAGCTCTATAAGCAGTTTATGCGGCTAGCTGAACAAAAGCCAGGGCTGGCCTCCCATGTGCAGTATGAGTTCCGCAAATGGGCCACCCTAGAACGTTCTGATGTACTGCGTATCGAACATTTATTACGAAGAGGACACAGACAGCTGGTAATGTTGCAAAGAGGAGGGGTTGATAGAGCAGGAGCTTTTGTGAGCGACAAAGATAGAACTGTTCCAATCACTTCAGACAAGAGTTGATGATTATGTGGAATCAATTAACTCCAGAAAAACATACTTTTTTAGGTTTCTTTTCTCTGTATATGTGAAGGTCCGAAACAATGCATCCCTTTGTTTAGAGTGGAGATTGTAAAAGTACAAATGATGGAGGCTTCAAAGTTGAGGTCAAGAACATTAACAACAAATCTGAGCCGTCTGAACTTCCCACAGCATTTTTTGAAGTTACAAATACACTGTACATGTGCGGAAACAGAGCATTTATTCTAAAAAATGTCAGAATTAAAACTCCATGTATTTGTTGTACATTCTAATTGATAGCAAACAGTGCTAAATTAATTAGTTAAGCAAAACAATGGCCGAGGTGGGACTCGAACAGGGGTCCACACAGGAGAAAAGCAGCGAAAGAAACCACTGAGCCAACCTGATTTCTTTAGTACATCTGTTTTACAGCTAATGAAATGGATATGAGAAAATGACCTAGCATATACATAATGTGCAATCAAGACAGAAACTTCACAATGGGAAGATACACATGGTTCATTTGTATCACTCTTTAATGAATATGCACACAAAAATTAAAAAATGTGCAGATCTGCACTGTGTACTAAATTAAAGATGAAAGAACTAATAAAATACATATTTTGATGTTAATTCCATTTCTACAGTGTCGTGTTTCTGTCTTGCCTAGTACGACTGAATGAACAATCTCAAGTAAATACAATGATGTTGTTTGTCACTTTCACTAAGCATACAGTTAAATGAAACCTAATTGATGAAAATCAACTACAAATTTTCAAACTAGAAACCAACACAATTAGATGTGTGATGTAAAAAGCTTGTAATAAACTGGCTTGTGTTTGGAATGCCAGCCCCCACCTGATGGTCGAGTGTAAAATAAGGGGATCTACAACAAAAAAAGACAATCCTAGGTTACCTGGTTTGGTAAAGGTCCCCAGTTGGAAAGTATGTACAAAACCAATGGCAGCTGTTGCCAAGAAGTTAAAAAGTACAGTACAACAAAAGAGGAACAATAGGAGGTCCCTAATGACAGAATGTAGGTGATTACACTCTTTGTGTGGGTGAGGGGGCATGATATGTCCAATATGTATGACTATGCTTTGAAAAAAGGGAAAGTAAAATATAATATTCCGAAATACTTCCGAAATAGTTTTTGTGAACAAAGAATGTATCGTATCAACCCCTATTATTTTTTCTCGAGAGAAATAACATTAATTGGCAATTAGTTATATCACCCGAACCCTACTCTCATCCATTCCTACTTCTTCAGTGACATACCCATGTATCTTTAATGCCTTGACATTTGATGTAGAAAGAACAAAAATTACACTCAAAAGCGTACAAATTCAACTTCATCTGCAAAAGTCAACATGCGTATTAATCAATGAAGTCTGTATTTGTCTCTACTAAAATAGTTTATGTACACATTTACTGTCCAGCACACAGACGCCATTTCAGGCTGTACTGTGTTGGCTATAAGGCAAACAAAAAAACATGATCACAGATATGGAGCCAAGTCTACCAATATTCATGCTAGTGAAATGCATTAAATAAACAAGAAACTAACCACATTTGTATCATATTAACAAACAACCATGTTTCTTACTAAAACGTAAACCGGTACCCTACTGATTAATAAAGATACAATAAAAGACACCTGTGAAAGTTTCAGCTGAATAGTGTTCACTTGTTGAGTAAACAGCAAAAACTGTCACAGTATTCTCATCAAGAGCGTCAAATATATTCATGTTTAGCGAGCTGACAGCATGTACCAACCGAATCTCTAGCCGCAGCATTCACAAACGGACACCATGGAAATTTGAACATCCCAAAGTCCCCCTTAGGCAAACTTTGAAGATCCAAATTTGTCGACATGCTTTTGTTGATTTATAATCAACGAGGGCACTTCAGCCAAAATAATTTCGCAGGATCCTTACTACCAACACCATCTTTAAAACAAATAAAAATAACACACTTTTGTTTCAAGTCATTACCAAAGTATGTCCCTACCTTTAAGTTTATTTACAAGACTGAGATCCCTGACCTGAGATAAATCAACAAACACTTGGGGGGGGACAAAATAAGTGAAAACTGAACATTGCATTGAAAAAATAGAAAGAAGATTAGTTTTTGTGTGGTTTGTCCTGCTAGAGTAGTCTAGGGCATAAGACTAAAAAGTTCTGGTGGATCTTTAGTCATAAGTAATCAGGGTGTGCGAAATCCAAGCCCCAATTTCACAGAGCTGCTTCAGCAGAAAATATTGCTGAAAAGATTTCTGCTCGGCAAAGTATGCAGCATACCAATTACTGTACAATACGCCACCAATATTACTATTATTTATTATTGACAAAAAAGAACTGGCTGTTGCAAACTGCTTACCAAGGAAAAGTGGTATAAATGCAAAAATTTATTAATGGCATCATGTTTCAAGGCTAGCAGAGTCTTTCTCAAAGACTAAAAGATGGAAATCGGATACTAATTTATATTTACATGTATTTACACATTGGGAAAGGACTATTTAATTTGTATGTATAAATAAATCAGTTATTACTATTTTTTTAAATGTTTTGTTTGTCTTTCAAAACATGTTAAAGCATAAACTTCGGCCAGTACAAAACGGCGCTTACTTTTCGAAATATTTCCCAAAACTTTACAAGACTCTGTTTTCACGATGAAAATAATCACTTTTCTTTTTTAAAGATCTCTGCCTTAATCAGTGTGTTAGACACAATAAATACCTTCAAATAATATTTGATACTGCCATCTTCTGATAATTTGGCTTTAGAATTGATTTTTTAGAAGAATAATTTCACTCTGCCTTTTGTTTTCTTTGAGTCCAGAGTTGTAATTTTTAAAGATTTAGGGGGCCCTGTTGATGACTTGGGGTCATTTCTTGAAGTTGAGCGATGCTTCTTGGGCCACGATCCTGGGGTGCGATGAGAGGATGTCTGGCAAGAGTGGGGACTTTTGTTGATGCGTGAAGGATTATTTCTTGCAAGATTTGGGAAGGTAGGGCTGGAAGTTCTCGGAGAGCTTCGTGTCGGCTGCCTCGACCCAGATGCCAGTAACGCCCTGTACAGTCTAGGATGGTGTGCACTAACCTTGCCAAAAGTGGGAGACGGAGAACATGGACTAACCTTGCCAAAAGTTGGAGACATATTAAATGTAGAAATGCAACTCTGAGAATTAGAGCGTAGAAGCATCGGCCGGGAAGCTGCATCGGTTGAGCTTTCCGTCGAGGTAGATGGGGATTCATTTCCGTGCTTAGATTTGCAGCCAGCACAAAAAGGGCATTTTGAGTTATGAGCAATGGGGCTATCAAAGACAGTCTCATGTTTTTCTGGCGCTGTGCATTCTGGCGATTGGATTTTAGATGAATTTGCCGAGTGTATCTTTGCTAGGGATCCTTTGGGTTCCCTTTTTTTAGATGGAAGACAACATGTTGCGGGTGACTCCTTTGAGGTTTCCTCATGCTGGACTTTGGACAGTTTATGTATTTTAGAGTACACATTATGTAAGGACTTTTGAATCATTATTCTCTCAGGAGTAGGAAGGTTTTTCTTTATATTGGTGGTTTCGTCTCTGTCAGTACATTTTTCTGGACACCGCATAGACTTCCCAGGGAAGCAGGAACTACTGGGACTGTCTTGCCTGTCCTGGTCATCCAGAGACAATAATGATGGTTTGATTGACAAGGTTACTGGAGAAATGCTTGGTGAATTCTGAGGTTTGTGATTGAAGTTCTTGCTAGATGATGATGCAGACAGGGGGACTTCAGAATCTTGGAAACTGCTACGATAGTTGCTCCAAGTCACATATTTTATATCACTGCTCGCCATTTCGGGACAATTACCATTCCTCTTTTCAGAGTTTCTAGAAGTGTCGTTAATGTTTAAACCACTGTCTGAGCCAGATTGAGGCACATCTTCCCCGAACTCACCACTAGTGTTTTCTATGAGTTCATCTTCAACAAAATTGGTGTAGTTTGTTTTCCCCAAGAATACAACTTCACTTTCACCACTAGTGTTGCCGTCATTTTTACTTTGGTCATCTACCATGTCATTTTTCCCCCTTGATTTACATGTACACAGACCAGAAGATGGGCTTTCTCGTGGCAGCCAAGGAGGAAAGCTGTCCTCATTTATAATCATCGGTGACAGTTTCTCCATAGTCGACTCGTCGATATTACAATTATAGCTCTGTGAGATTCCACTGTCTGGTGATGTTTCCGACAATACAATTGATTCAGCACCAGGTGGCCTTCCTATCTGAAGCCCAAGTACATTCTTATTCTCTGGTATCTCACAAACAGCATTATCCGAAAATTGTGTAGTTTTGTCATCAGTTATAACCAATGGAATTATAGGATCTTGGTTTGGCTGCTTGGATGTAGGTGACCGATGCTCTGATGATATCAACCTTTCTTCTAGTGATTCAGCATCATTGTGTGTGCTTCCATTGCAGCTGGTTGCATCTGGCTCCACAGATATCTCGTCGGCATCTTTAGAGATCATAGCAGACGGGATAGGAGAGGGTATCCCATCAGATTGAGAGGATGCAGTCTTTTCAATCTTAAATGACGGAACACAAATGTCTTGCTTCTTCTTCCCTTCATGCCTCCTCAGACATGCTCCTCCAGCCAGCTTAACTGCCTCTGGAAGGGATAGGGTCTCATTAGAATTCTCAAATGCCAGGGTAGGAGAAATATCAGCCGCCAGATAACTTCCTGATTTCAAATAATCAATCTTTGCCTTTCTTGGCAACGATGAGAGTTGTCCTTTAGTACTGCCAGCAAAGTTAACCCCAATGGAACTGGCTTTCTCCGTACCATCCTTGACATCAACTGGTGGCTTAGTTGACTTTCTAACAGAATGACTGGACACTGAAGGCTCTCCTCCTGGTCGGGTTTTATTCTCACCCAGCATATCATCATTGTGAACAGTTGAATTGGGTGTACATCTGTTTTTGAAATGCAATCTCCTCAGAAGCATCCCACCTGATGTTACTCTAACTTGATTAACCGGTTTAATATCAGCTGAAACTCCGGCTGCTTTATTTTTAAGGTGAGAATCATTGCGCTTTTGATTTTGAGACATCTGTCGAAACCGATGACTTTTGTTGACTCTTCGTTTCGTTTTGGTGCTTTGGTACTTTCTTATACAACAACCGACCGCTGGAAACATTCTGTGCAGTTTCATCTTTTTGCTTCTCTTCATGGGTGCGGATTTTGAGTTGCCATGGTTTCTCGTTGAACTCCCAGGAGTACTTTCATTGCAGTTAGCCTTTACAACGAGACTTTTTTTACTTAGTAATTGGCTTGTCAAGGACTCTTGAAGCTGACTGGCAGATGATTGTTCACCTTCCAGCAAGTTACAGATGGGAGTAGCATCACCTGCATTCTCATTTTGCAAAGAGCTGGTAGATGGATATTCAAAGATGTCTTGATGTATGTTAGACTTTCTAGAGAGATGCTGTATCTCCTTGTCTTTGCCGGCATCTCCGTCTTGAGCATAGTGGGTTACTTCCAACGCTGTTGGTATGGCTGTTGTTGACTGGTCTGGTGGGGTAGGTCCTTCAAAGAAAGCAAGAGGGGTGGACTTACATTTACTTTCTGCAAGCAAGCCTGGGTTATCATTCTCCCCACTTGTATCTGTGCTCTCTAAGGATTCTCTACTTGTAGATGGTGTAACAACATCATTATTGTCACTATCTTTAACCCCCCAAGTCAGCACATCGGATTCAGAATCTCTAAGGCACCCCTTCATATTCTTAAAGAACACTTCTTGTTCCAAAGGGGATGCAGGATGCTCAGTGGGTGGTGTTTCAGCTAATTTATCCTCATATTCCTCTTTGACCACAGGCATGTTTTGGTTGCAGCTTTTGAGAAAAGACTTCCTGCTTCCTGCAAGATTATCAGCATGTCCTTTTTTACTGGTACCTTTCAGAATTTTGCCAGCAGATGAACTTCTTTTTTTCTTGATGGGAGTGGGTTTTCCTTGAGATTTTCCCCAACATTTACTATAATCTTTAATTGAGAAATATGGTTTATCCTTTGCTTGAGACTCTCTTACTTTCTTGACTCTGGTTTTCTTTTTTTTCAAACTGACTTGCTTAGAGGAGCCTTGAATGGCAATACCCTTATCCTTTCTAACTGAATCAAGCCGTGGGTCGAAAACCACTTTACTTGGGACTGCTAAGAAATAAGTTTCTATTCTACTAGAGACCAAAGATGACCTCTTTTTTGTTATACTACCTGAAGTATTTCTAGCCTTCTTTTTAGCTTCTTTAGCAGGAGTTTCTGCAGTTTTACTTTTAGATGGTATCGAGCAGGATTTACTCGGCTGAGAGGAATTTCTTGGACGCATGCTCATACGCAAAGTGGTCCTTCTCCCGTAACATAAAGAAGAGGATGTTTTTACCCCGGCTTTCTTGTAATCACACCAGAAATCCAAAGATTGCGTTTTGAAAGCACAGTGCTTCTTTGAGTCCATGTCGTAAGAGTTGCTGTTGAACGACAGCTTTCTCTTTCTCATGGGAGGGCTCCCCGTCTCCTCAAGACCTTCTTTAGATGTTGAGGGCCGGCAATGATCCAAAGAACCAAACTGTGAATCGTGTGTATTGCCTTGAGAGAGCTGAGAAGAGACGGTTGTTGTGATCTTCTTGCGCATCCCATGAGCAGAGAGTGGAGTGCGGGGATGCTTCCCCATCAGTTTCATGGCTGTTCTGGTGGTGTTTCCGATCTTGGTAGGAGAATCTACACCAGGTGATGTAGGTACCTGTGATGATTTGGTTGACGGACAGTTGACTTCAGTAGCTATTGACGAAACAAAAACAAACAACAAAACAATTAATAAGAAGGCTTCTCACTGACGATTTAAAGGGTTTGTATACATTTGGTAATGACTTTGCAAATGAACGGCAATAGAAACTAACGCGGTAAGAAGTACAGCAGCTTTTGATAGTATAAAGCATTTTGCGAATCATTTCACCTCAAAGTAATGTGGTTATGGAAAAAGATATCGGGTTTTATGCCCCAAAATTTGAATCTAAGAAATATTTCTTGTGTATTCCTATAGGGATAAAGGGAACATTCTTCCTGTGTTGAAATTTTCGCTCCGGTTTTTCAGTGATATCTCAAAAACGCGACCACATTTTGAAGTGACATTTTCACAGGTTAGTTTTATTGTATATATCTACCTTTATATAGGATTAAAACAATTGCATGGTTCCAAGATCCAAAGGTACACTTTGCCTTTATAATGAATAATTATATTGAGACTTTAAATGGAAAGGAGAGCTTCAAAAACAAACATAAGGACAGTAAGCCACCAGTTTATTTGAAAATGCTTCCAATAGTTGGTTTTGGTTTCTATTGGGGTGGTAGGAACCCTTCTAAAACAGTACAAGAGCGCAACTCTCATGATTTACTGACACTGTATACTACTGTACTACTACATTGTTTCTCACCCTTACTTAGCATGGCACTGCACATAGCACATGCCCAGTCTTGATTGACGTTCTTCAGCCCACCACAGGCAAGATGGCAACCACAGGACCCGCACAGATCACACAGTACAAGCTCCCACTTACTATTAGACACAATAACAAAAACAACTCAATATAAAACAATACTACTTCCACACTGATAAGAATAATATAGCAAATGCAACTGACACCAGTGCGTGTGTGGATTGTAGTGGATTGAAAAAAAATTATAAATCCAAGCAAACTTAGAGAACCTCACTTTTGATTTGCTAACCCAGGGAACAGGAAGGTAGATTTCGGAGGTTTTCCTTGTGGGAAAAATTTTACCAAGTGTGAAATAAGCATGGAATGAGCAGGTTTCCCTCTAATGTCAAAATAAAATCATCAGACAGATCAGAAGTGAAAGGGTGAACAAACACAGAACAAAGGTTACTACAACTTTCATTACATTACTTGAGTAGTAGATTTACATTCTCTCCTACTTATCTGCATGCTTCTCAAGACAACCACCCCACACCTTACTATGCCACAACCGTGACAATGTGAGGGACATGCTGATGTTGAGAGAAGAGCCATTGCTCAAGGTAGTAAACTGGACAAGCCATGAGCCGTGCTCAGTTGCAACATAATTTTGGGCCACTGTTGGTACAGATAAGGTTCTCAACCTTCATCATTTTCTGCTGTGGCAAATCTGTGGCTCATATGACCATACATATAAAGATATCAATTGCAGTATCTCTCATTTGCATATCGGAGATTTTGTGGTGCCTTGGGAGTATGCACAACCAGAACGGTTATGCAATAAGGTTTATATCTCTGGATTGAATTTGATGTGATATTCACCTTGACACTTCATTGTACTTCCTGCCTTCAGGGCATTTGCAGGGGTCGATATCACAGTTGTCGTGTCTCCAGTATAGCTCCTGGTAAGCGTTGTCCTCCTGCTCCCATGAAGCATCACTTTAAAATCAAATACATCCCAACGAACTAGTCAGCAAGAGTTGAAGATTATGATAATAGTGACTCAATCTCTTTCATAAAATACAAAGTCCTTTGTAATTCTTCGTAAGTATAAGGCCATTCAGTATTATAAATGTTTTACCATTGTTTTAAACCCTCATAATTTACATGCTAAGGTTAGGGTAAGGATTAGGGCTAGAAAATACATAAGAGGTGTGGAAACATATAGGTGTCGGAACATAGGGGTGTAGGAACATAGAGGTATAGGAACATAGGGGTGCAGGAACAAGGGGGTGCGGGAACATAGGGGTGTGGGAACATAGGGGTGTGGGAACATAGGGGTGT